>MDKI01069251.1:0-54994 GCA_005239505.1 Nicotiana paniculata | reverse complement strand
TATCATAAAGTAAACTCTTTTCAACTTTCATATTTTTCTGAGACCCATGAACAGATGATAAAAGATTATGACACATGGAAATTCAAGAACATAGATATCTCTAATACTTCTCTGAATAGAGTCATTTATGAAATTTGTGCATTTGCACGTTTCATTCATATCGCATGGATCATGCTGAAAGAAAGAAGGGATAGCCTTAAAATACCTGTTCCTGAAATTATTTGAACGGAAAGAAAATTTCTGCTTCTTGCGAAATACGAACGAACCTAGGCTTGGTTTAAACAAGATTGTTGTTGTTCTTTGAATTTCAGATCGAACTTTGGCTAAATAATTTTGGACGAAGCAACCTCTATTCCAAGTTCTTGGATTTTAAAATCCAAGGCAGAATGTTATTTAATCTAAGGAATTTGAAAATGGATTTAGCTAAGGAAATCTCTTTCCAAGTTAATTCAAGGCAGAAAGTTGTTGGTCTTCACGTTTTTGGTTTGAAACCTTACTAAATTTTCTAATGAATTTCTTATTTGCTATAGATTTATCTAAATCTTCTTACTTCCTCCGACTCTTGCTCAATTGATTTACCATGGGTATCGTCGCTGACCAACTCAATTTCATCATTATTAGCCATTGGTACCTTTCCTTTAGATATGGTGAAGTAATGATGTGTTTCCAGTTTCACCATAAACCAACCACCTTAAGCTTACTATATAAGAGACAACAAAACGTGTTAGGGTAAAATATTTTACATAAATGAATCACACGTAAGATTCCATGTTCCTAACATTGTCACCATTTCTAACATGCTTTTGGAAAGCTTCATGTTTCATCCTGGCTTATAAGGTTGCTGCTTATTAACGCTCTCAATTTTTTTTCTCTCTCTCTTTCTCATTTTTTTGCTTTTATTTTCACTCACCTCATTTTATTCCCTCATTTTAGAATCATTGAAATATTTTTATCGAACTTTTTAGGGGTTGTCTACGTATCATGTTGCCCCATGAATCAGATCATTACGTAGTTCAGGTATACTACCATTTGTTTTTTATGTATATATTTACAAAACAAACATCTTCTTGGTTCATTTTCAATTTTTCTAAAACAAAATCTTTTTCATTGATTTTTATTTTTTTATACAAGACTCAAAAACAAGAATTACATAAAGATAAGCATTTAAACAGACCAAACTTAACTCAAACATATTTTTTAAGATAAACGGAAAAACAACTAGACATAAAACACCAAAAGACTATTACAGACTCAAAGACAATAAAGGAACAATCAAAGTGGACTGCCAACTAAACGAAAATCCAAAATTTTACAAGAGAATCCACCAGCATCACTGCACCCATAGCCCTTATTCCTGGGCTGACCCCCAATGTCACGGTATATCCTCTCTAAGTCTGCAAATATGTGACGGGCGACGTTCAACGACACTTCTGCAAACCGCTCGGGCGTCATTCCCTGGAAACTCCTGCAAGCTCGAGAGGTGTATGTGCCTACCTCGAGGATCTTTCCCTTAATGTGTTCCTGAGCCAAATGCAACTCTTGATTTTGCTGACCACGAGTTTCGGCTAGATCTAACGCATCATGCTCGCGCTCCAAGGCTATATCTCTCTGGTGCCGAACTTCTAGTGACTCCCCCTCTAACCGATTGTTCACCTTTTTGTAGTGATGTCTTTCTATTTCAAACTCGATGATATGGCGCTCTTTACTTGATTCAACTCCCTCTAACTGATCCCTTACACCTTGGATAAGTGGAGCATAACTCATGCGCTCATGATCACGGACTACCCTGAACTGGGCTTCTCTCTCTTCCTGTTGGTGAGCGGATGTGGCTATGTTCTTCTTCCAAATTTGGGCTTTGAGTGCTTGCTTATCTTGTGCCCACTAAGATTTCTCTTTCTCATAGGCATCATATAGCAGATCCCCGTCTACTTTAATGATGTCGAGCTCTTCTTGCAGTGCTCCGAAGGCAGATTCATAATATCTTTTCATCTCTTTCGTAGCCAACCCAACTTTATTTCGAATCTCGGCCTCCCACTCTGCGGTGCTCTTCACGACTGTCCCCGGTCTATCTACAAGAGTATCTTGATTATAAAACCACTGAAGATAAGAAGGATTCAGCTCACCCCATTCTCGATCTGCCACCGTGGTGCCACGCTCGAGTATCTTAGTGCCATTCCAAACACGTTGAGCATAATATTCACGAATGGAATCCTCTGATGTTGCTTCTCAGATAAAGTTTTCCATGGTCTTTACCGGGGGCACTATTTGCTTATGACCCAACTGGCGTAGAACTCTCATGGGAGCATATGGCTGATAAATCCCAAACCCCATCAAGATCAGAAACGGATGGCAAGATGACTATAGATGACATATTCTGCGGTGAACCAAGGATAGTTCCATGTAACCTGATTATTTGTTAAGTAGTGGAGATACTCCCTCCAATCTTGGACACTTTATGGAAAATTGCGAATCTCCAACTCACTTTTCCATTTAGCATTATACTGGCGAACATGATTACCCCAACAAGTACAGTGGTCTACCTGATAAGGACGACGAAAAAGATGACGATGAACCACATCTGGAGCAGGAGGTTGCAACCTTCAAAGAAATTTTTTCCTTCCCAGCACCTGGTCGAGGTACGAAAGATATTTGCTAACACCATAGGAAGAATGGAGGAATCTTTTCTTTTCATCATGGTTGTGACTAGCCCAGATAACCGAATGTTGATCTTCCGATCCTCTCTTGGGAAGACCATGCACCCCAAGAAAGCTACAATGAATGCTTTCCGTCCGTGTTCTCGCCATGTGTGTTGTTTCTGTTTATTAACAAGCTTCGTCTCATATTCTAAGAATCCCCCTTCATGTCCGTACCTGTCATATAAGAAATCTAAGCGGACATGCCCTTGCGCCACATGTGTTATCTCGATTTGGTTGATCCACATCTGCTCAAGGAACTTGGTAGTAGTGACATCCCTGGGAGCCAAAAGTTTCTTTGTTCGACTCTTTTTCCCCAGGTCTGTATATTCAGCGAATTCCTCCAAGGTAAGAGTCATTTCAAACCCATTAAGATGAAACACATTGTTCTTCGGATCCCAGAAATAAACCAAAGCCTCGATGAGTTCTCGTTTAGGCTCAATCTCCATGATGTTCACCACGTTTTTCAAATAATCCTTGATCTTTCCCTGCTCAAACCCATCCATGTTGTTCCACCATCGCTTTAATAACCTAGTCACTTTGTCGACAATCTTAAACGGTGAGTGCTCTTCATCTCTCGGCCTCTTGTCTGGTCTCCCACTAACTGAATCCATATTGTACCTAGATAAATAAAAATATGAGATCAAGTCCTAATCTAAACTCAAAGAAATGACATTAAGTAGACTTTTGGAACATACAAACTACTTATGGGAGGAACGCTAGAAAAAAACAACTGGACAAGGACAAAATGATAAAAGGTGACGAGGGGAACAAGATGGTTATTTTTATGAAAATGGCTCATCGTACCTCCAAGAAAAGTATTAAGGCGGTCTCGGTAAAAACATCCGGACACATGGACAAGCGAGCACAACAAATGAAAATTTATTGTTTTACGAAAACATCCATTTGGCACTTCAGATCAACTATAAGGTTGACTTGGAAAAAAAAAGGCCAAAAACAAAGGACAACACGGCAAAAACAAAATGACTATTTTTACAAAAATAGTCCTTCGACACTTCTGAGGAAGGTTTAAAGGCTGTCCCGGCAAAATAAAAGACGAAATGGTAAAAGGTGTTAAAAACAAGCAAAGTAACCATTTTGTACGGGAATAGCCCACCCGCATTTCTGATGAAGGTTTAAGGCTATTTCGGCTAGAATGGTTCGACATAGAGGCAAAATGGTAAAACAACGATTTCGAAAACTCTTGCAAAAATAGGAGCGAACTCGATGAAGGTTGCCTACGTACTCCATTATTTGTTTTTTGGACACCTCTTGCCGGATTAGTCCTTTATTTTTTTAGTAAAATGAATTATTTGTATAAAACTGGGGGAATGATTTTTTTTTCAATTCCGCTCAACTAATTTTCTAAAGCCGATCAACAATGCAAGCAAGCCTTCTAAATGATATAACAAGTAGCAGATAAGTGAACATGATAGTCTCAAAGAGGATATCGGTCTTATATAGACCCGACCACTGTAACGAGTTTCGCTAAGTCAAATGCACGTGATGCAAATAAAGCAAACCTACTAGGGATAACCAGGCATGTGGCTTGTTCTTCTAGGTTTTTAAAAATCCTAGGGGAAGAGGTGTATCTAGACTGGCCATAAAACGAGTGGACAACTCGAGTTGGGAAGGGGTAGCGTACCGGGAGAAATACTTCTCCGGCTTAACTACTGGACCTCCCTGTTCTTAAATATGGTTGACTAATAATCCTTCACGGGGAGCCCAGGCCCATCGACTTTATCTAAAAAAATAATGGGGATGCATATCCACGATTCCCGAAGTTGTATTCAGAAGACTCAGAGGGAGTGCGCAAGAAGACAATTTATAATACAGTTCAACAATATAAAAAATCGGTAAAGAGAAGGCAAGTAAAACATTAGGCCCAAGTTAATCACTGTATAAACAAAATTAATAAAGCCAAGTAAAGTCAATGTACAATCTTGAATTCTTGAATTTCCCCAGCAGAGTCGCCCAAGTTGTCACATCCCTCCCCCCCTCCCTCCCCCCCAAAGATGTATGTTTTATGTATTGTGGGTTAAAGAGTTTTTCCAATTAAAGTGATAAATTTGAGTAGGGATTATTTTATTTACAGAGTCGCCACTTGGAATTGATTTTTGGGTGTTCCAAGTCACCTTTTATTTGAATCCCTAGTCAAAGGAAAATTTGACTCTATTATTATTGGTCTGCGAAAACAAAGTCCGAGTAAGAAATTCTGTTGACCAGGGAGAAGGTGTAACGCATTCCCTGAGTCCCGTGGTTCTAGCACGGTCGCTTTATTGACTACATTTGGCTTTAAATTAATTTTAAATAAACTATTCTTTATTTGGTTTTCGTGTTTTGCCTATGTCCGCCTTTATTGTGTACGACTTCATTGATCTCAAACTAGGACGAGTATTCCCGACCCTAGCTTGCACTAATCAAGACGAGTATCCCCGACCTCGGTTCGTGTGTCGCACCTAAAAGTGGAGCCTACTCGAGGTTAATTAAATACAACTTTTATTTATTTGAAAGAATTGGAACGAGACGTGTCCTCACGACTTTGCCATTTTTTGTGTCTTTATTCCGAAGCGAGTCTTCTCGACATCGGTTAAGATGATATTAATTATTTTTGTTAAAATATTTTATAAATAAATAATCTTATTGAATTTTATTTAGTGACTAAAAAAGGGGTGACATCAAGTTTTTAAAAAATAAACTTTCGCTTCTTCTTGAAACTCAACTAGACTATTACTATTGTTATCCTAAAAAAAGAATTGACTAACTTTAGAAACTATGTTATGGAATTAGTCAAAGAAGAAAAGTATTTTTTTTTATTTTATAGATTGATGGTTTAATTTCTAACTTAAGATTACCCTAACAAATTTATATTGTTTAAAATTTTAAAAAAAATTGTGGACTTGTTGTAATACTAAAAGGCAGCGGCCTATTTTACTGATTTTTACATAAGTTTGACCCATTCCCTATAGTTCCAATCTTATCACAAAACCAACTAAGCTCAAACCAATCTTTTACTACTTATGCATGGCAACAACACGACTCAACCACCACTTATGATTCAAATGCAAAATCAAAGAACCAACTTGATATATAGTGAAATAGAGCATTCATAAGACTAAAGAAAATAACAAACTACAATCTGGTATAAGCCTTCTTCAAAAGTCCAAACTACACCAAAACTAATTTACAACCAACACATCATATTATCTCACAAGGAAACTGAACTATTTCAAATTGGACGCTCCTATATATATCACTGTTTTCCATCTTATACACTCTCGCCTAAAAATTACATAGTATGAACATATCAATTGAAAAACACGATAAACCTCATTAGATTAACAAACAATTTCGCATAAACACAAAGTAACAGTGATTCAAACAATGGAGTACTTCAAAGCAAAAAAAAAAAAGAGAAGTAATAATATTAAGACATGGTTTCAGCTAAAAATTTGAAAGATAAATTACAACTATAAAAGATTTATTAAGCATGCCTCCATGCCAAAATTATACAAAAAGCAGAATACTCTCAAACTTATAATAAACTGGAGGGAACTCAAATAGCTTCATTTCCATTCACTTTTAATCCAAAAGTTACAGTAGTAGTCAGGAATACCTGGATAAAACAAAAGCGAAGATCAGTGATGAACGAAACAGAAATTCCAGCAACAGTGACAACATAAACAACATAAACAACAATAAACCAGCAGTGAATCCGTGTTAAAATAGCCCCGAAATCTCACTAAAACCAGGTATTCTTCAAGAGAATGAACTCAAAATCAAACTCTAAGACTCTTATATGTTTCTGAAAGATTTTACACTCTAAGGCTCAACCAATAACTCACAATTTTCAGCTTACTCTTTATGTGTTCAACTGCTAATTTTTCTCTCAAGTTTTAGGGTCTTCCAACTCTAAAGATGTTATCTAAGTGTAAAATAGAGTATTGAGTCTTTTATAGGAGAAGAGGCAATGCATTCATGATTGAAAATTTATCCATAGGATATATTTCTCGCAAAAAATCTGTTCTAACTATTCAAAAGACAGACTTTTGGTTCAAAAATATGTCCAAAGAATAATTTTTTACCAAAATGTGAATAGTACTAGGAGCAGTATACTCCCAACAACCGTTAAACAGTAAAAAGCAGCCAAACAAGTACCATACTCTCATGATTAAACATATCTGCTCTTCAGCTTTTCAACAATCATATCAAACCTAGTTTGCTTCAAACCAAAACTAGAAACAAATAACTAAAACTTAGTTAATCTACCACAAACATGTAACTAAAACTTAACACTGAACCATTAATCAATCAAGAGAACTTAAAACCTAATGACTAAAATGAAACCAAGAAATACACATGTTAACAGAGAAACAACTTAGTGAAAAAGTTTGACTAAGCGAAGACGAAACTGAAAACTAGATAAAAACGAACTAAAATTGACCACTAACAAAACTTACACTACTACAATAACTACAATAAAGTAGTAGGCAACAAAAATCAGAAACCTAAAGAAATGATTCAGGTTCCAGTTAGAGTTCAAAGATTTTGAAACTTCAGTTAAGGTCAGGAGGCATAACGAAACATGACAACTAAACACTATTGATTCTGAACTGACCAACAATTAATCAACAAGACTAAACTGATAAAAATAAACTAACACAAAGAACGACTCAGAAATATCACATACGAATCAGATTAATGTAACCAAACTAAATGAATAATCAGTTAAGAAGCAAAACAATTGATCTCAGTCTCATATGATACAGCTAAACTAATCATTGCGAGCAATGAAAAGATTTATCGGAAGCAACATACAACAACATGAAAACAATAGTAACTCGACAGAATCACTTCTCAAATTTATACGAATAACATAAAAGTGATTGAAAATTAAACTCTAAACCTAATGCTAATTACAAGGACGAAATTAGAAAAAGAAATGAGGTGTTACCAAAACTCAGGGACAGTCGAGGCTAAATCGCACAACGAGAAGATGCCGAGGATATCAACTAATGACTGTCCGACCTCGAAACGCAAGCTTCATTTTAGTAAACACCTAAACAAATAAGTTATGGCGTCATACTATAAGGAAACGTGAGTCTTCGAATCGAATAGGCTTAAAGAGAGAGGTAGGGAACTAGTGGAGGGACAGTGAGGTAGCCATCAGATGTGGCTAGCAGCTGGTGGTGCATTTTTTAGGGGTGAGATTATAGGGAAATTGTAGAACTCTTTGAGATCTACACGTTTATATAGGTTTTGTGGGGTTGGGTGGCCGTATTTGTCACTAATTCGGGAAAGAAAAAAGGAAATTTTGGGTGGCTAGGGTTTGAGATTCGGCCATATTTGTGGAGTTTGGTGAGTATTTCGAGGATTTGGGGTTTGGATATGGAAAGAGAGGGAAGAGACAGGAGATGGTGAAAAAATGGGGTCGATTGGAGGTGGTCCGCTGCCAGTGGGTGATTTTCGGCCGGCGGAGCCACCATGGGGAGCGGCGGAGAAACAGAGAGACGAGAGAGTGATGAAGAGAGTGAGGAGAGAGGAAGAAGAAAAGAGAATAGGGAAAAATGGGGGCCAAATTTCTGATCTTGAGGCCGTATATACATGGAGTAGAGAGTGAATTAGAACCCATAAATCAAAGTGATATGAACGGATGAGATTCAATCTCACTTCACTTATCAAAACGGCGTAGTTTTGAGGCGTCTCTCATACCACAAACCTGGACCAGGTCCTGGGCCGCCGATTTTTCCAAATTGGGCCGATTTTGTATTTAAAATGGCTAGCCCAATGCCTTATCCCCTTTATCGACTATTTAAAATAAACTAATTCTATAAAATAAAAAATAAAAGATAAAAATACACACCTAATAATACTAAAAGATATAATTTAAGAGGGAAAAAAAAGAAGAAAGAGCAAAAATTAGGCATTTAAACGTATCAAGTCAAGACCGGTTAATTTTTAGCCAATCATGGAATTTTTTTCTGTATTTAGAATTGTACCCATAAGTAGAACTCCTCTACTATATAAAGAGGGGGTCTAACCATTTGTAAAACGATTACATTCACGCAGAAAAAACCGTTATATTATATTTTCTCTCTTAAACTTTCAATTCTCTATTGCTCAATTCATATTTTCGATAACATACTCATTTGGTTCGAGGGCGACCTAGCTAGAGGGCCAAAGCCGCATATTATATTTGGTTAGATCTATTTTTATTTACAGTCAATTTCTAATATCAATTTACATATTTCTCAATTTGTGCCAAGTAAAATCACATATCCATAAAATCACTTATAAATTTAATTGTTATCCAATTTTAAGGGTAAACAAATATACAAGGTGATTTTTATTTGCAAAAGTGTATAATGGTAACTCATGTATTTTGTCTTAAATATTCTTTGTTCTTTCCCAAATTTCATTATTTCAAGGGGGATAATATGACCTGAAGAAACTTTGTTGGGGGTTATCTATCAAAATCGAAGAAGCTCAAGGGGAAGTATTGCAGTTATCCATTTGTCTAAGCCCTTTGTTTAACATTTCTACTCACTCTCTCTTCCCTTTTTAAAAAAAATCGTCGTAGAGTAAACAAAATCGTCAGAGCCAGAGAACCAAAAAGAAAGGGCAAAGGGAAAAAGGAATCTTCTTTTGCTCACAGAAATCGGTCATGGCTTCCTCAAAAGAACGCGAGAACTTCGTCTACATCGCCAAACTCGCCGAGCAAGCTGAACGATACGACGGTTAGGGTTTTGATCTCAATTAATTAATTTTTTCTTTGATTTATATCTTTAATTAGAATGTTTTTATATCTGATTGCTAAGACGACCTTCAAAATCGAATATCGAACTTCATTTCTTCTATATTTAAACTCTCTGTATCCCAATTTATGCGATGTTATTCTGTATCTGATTATTCGACAACCTTTAAAATCGAAAATGAAACTTCACTTCTTCAGAATTATATCTTCTGAATTAGTGTTTGTTTTTGCCTAATTATATATTTAATGTTTTTGAGCTTTATATCTGCTTAATTACACTAATTGTGTATCTGGTTATTCATATAAACTTCAAAATTGGAAATCAAATTTCAGTTCTTCATAATTCTAAATTTTGGCTGAGCTTGTACTATTTTTGATTTTAATTTGTTAACGAATTGTTTTTTGACCTCTGCAGTTTAATTTTAGCAGTATTCGTGTCAATAGTTATTTAAGAAAAGACAATTCGTGTCAATAGTTTTGATCTCAATTAATTATTTTTTTCCTTTGATGTATGTTTAATTTTAGACTGATTTTATATCTGATTACTAAGACAACCTTCAAAATCGAATATCAAACTTAATTTCTTTAAAATTTACACTCTCTCTGTCCAATTTATGTGATGTTATTTCCTTCTTTACTTCTAAATTAGTGTTTTTTTTTTCTAATTATATATCTCAACTGATGTGTTTGAGCTAATGGCAAGGGCCGGAGAGAGAAAGTGATGAAGGGGGGAGAGGAGCTTGGTAGCAGGAGCTAGCCTTCAATCGCGGGTGAAACTTCACGCCTCTGGACCCGAAACAGATGCGATGTGCTATCCAGCGCCTAACCTTGTCTCCCTACTCCTCTTCTGGTTGTGCCGTTACCAATCCCGGGTAACCCCCATAGTAGTCTACTAGTAGCAGGCTGAAAGAGGAGAGGTCTTGCACACTAAGTCATGAGTGAACCTAGGCTCTTCAAGACCAGCCTTTCACTTATATTTGCTTAATTACACTAATTGTATATTTAGTTATTCATATAACCTTCAAAATCAGAAATCCAATTTCAGTTCTTAAAAATAATAAATTTTGGCTGAGCTTATACTATTTGTGATTCTCAATTTGGCGATGAATTGTTTTTTGACCTCTCAGTATTAAACTAGATTATTTTAACAGTAATCATGTCAATAATTATTTAAGAAAAGACAATACACTATACATAGAAAGAAATTTCTAGAGGAAATATTTTGATTGGAAAATTATCTATTTTTATCTTAGACAAAAAGGAGGTAAAGAGACATGTTTTAAGAATTTAAAGTTCGTATGATGATAACCAAATACTAAAATTGGTACTACTAATATTGATACTACAACAACAACTATACTTCACCTGTAAACAAGTTGGAATTGGTGACATGAATCCTCACTAACCATGTTTCCCATTTAAATTCATCTCAGGCCAACATTTTACAAAATAAAAATAAAAATAAAAAGTACTAGAAGTTTTCTATATTTCCTACTGATGTATTTCTGGTTTGTTGTTGTTGTTGCTACTGATGTATTACTAATATTGATAATTGAAAAAAATGCATTTTTTTCTCACGATTCATCAAATCCAAAAAGCTATAAAAAGATTTCGAATGAAGTCTTTCTTGATTGGATAGAAATGGATGAAAAAAGTATTTACTCGTCCATTATTGGATCTGACATTTTGGTTCTTCTTAGAACTTTTGCTGCTTTATAATGCATATGAAGTAAAATTGTGGATTATACCAAGAGGTTACTTGTATTAAATTTGAATAATTCGCTGCGTTGTTTTATTCTGTTTTCCTCCTCCCTTCTTCTCTTCAGCAATTAAAATGGAATTAGGTTTCTTCTTTATTGTTTAGAAAAAGGGCAGCTGTTGCACTAAGCTCCTGATATGCGTGTCCTCTTTATTGTTAAATGGTTAAGAGTTTTATATCTTTAAATCATTCTACAGAGATGGTTGATGCAATGAAAAAGGTAGCAAATATGGATGTTGAATTGACTGTGGAGGAGAGGAATTTGCTTTCTGTTGGATATAAGAATGTTGTTGGTTCGAGGAGAGCATCATGGAGGATCTTATCCTCTATTGAGCAGAAGGAAGAGTCAAGAGGAAACGAGCTGAATGCTAAACGGATCAAGGAGTACCGGCATAAGGTTGAGAAGGAGCTAACTGAGATTTGCAGTGATATCATGACTGTTATCGATGAGCATCTAATTCCCTCATGTCCTGCTGGCGAATCATCTGTGTTTTACTACAAGATGTGAGGGCTTTTGCATTAATCAGTTTGGGTGGAAAATATTGTATTTGGTGACATGGGAAGTCCGAAACTTCAGTGTTTGTTCATTTTGATCATTTGATTTATCTTTGCATACAGGAAAGGGGATTATTATCGCTATCTTGCAGAGTTCAAAACTGGTACCGATAAGAAAGAGGTGTCTGATCTTTCATTGAAGGCATATCAGGTAATAATTGCATGCACTTAGCTTCTCAAATATGTTGGTACATATAAGAGACCTGTTTTCTCCCCTTTTGCTTTTGGCTATTGCTTTTTATGCAAGAACCGATCACATTTCCTGCTTGCTTGTCCATATTGAAAGACTTAAATTCAGGCTTTTGACCTCTAAAGTAGCTTGCTATTTTCTTTAAAACTACATTAAATGGATCACTCATATATAGAACTGTATCCTCTGACTGGAGATTGAGTTCTTTAATGCAAGAGAGACTGTGGACTCTTTTGAGTGGCAAACTTCACGGATGTCAAATGTTGGATGGGTGTTTTTGGTAGAAGTACCTTTAGTTGGATTGTACTACACATGATAAATATCCTTTCGTTTGTTCTTCCTCGATGCAATGAGGGTTTAGGAGGTTGTTATTCAGTGGAATACCTTTCATGTTTACTTGATCTGAACAATGGTTGATGTACTTGTTAGTTTAGTTGTTTTTACTCACTTTTCACTAAAAGCAGATGTGTAGACGGTTGAGGGGAGAGGAGGTTGTTTTTGTTGGTTGAATTAAAACTTGATTTGCAGACAGAGAGTTTGTTTCAATGAATTTGTTTATGACATAGAGCTAACTATTGTTCTCGAGGTTAAGCTATGGTGAAATCCTTTAGTGATTGGTTGTTTCTTGCTGTGGAATGATTAGTTTTAACTTTGAGTTATTTGGTAATGGTAATAGTGCTAGCTGAGAAGCTAACAGATATACAATCCAATACCGTTGATGAGAATCTAGAATGTGACATATTGGTTACAGCCTACAAGTTTGGGCATTAATCTTTGCCACATGAGCGAATGCTCCTTTATATATTCTTGTTTTTTTTTGACTTCATGATGCAGCACACAGCATAAAAATGATACCCCCCTTCCTGTTTTGTAATCTTTAATCTCTTTCATGGACCAGTACATTTTGTATCCCATGTTTTGGTACTTGGGTGTTGGAAAGAAAACATCTTTTGCATAAAAATATGATGTCATTGTAGGAGTCTACTTAATGTTGTTATTTCAGGTTTTTAACATTACAAACATGATGCATAGCCTCTTTTCTCATCCTTTTCTACCTTTTCATCTCTCCATGTTTGATTATAGTTGGTTGTGACTACACAACACGTGAATCAATGTTTATCTAGTTCTACTTATTATTCCTACTAAATCTCGCGTGCAGTCAGCTACAACGACTGCTGAGGCTGAATTACCACCTACCCATCCCATTAGGTTGGGTTTGGCTTTGAATTTCTCTGTTTTTTACTATGAGATCCTGAACTCTCCTGAAAGGTCTGTCTTTCGTCTCTCTGAGTTATCATTTTCTTGAAGTCTATTCGTAATCTATATGTAATTTCAACTGAATAGTAATCTTTTTTCTCCAGGGCATGCCACCTTGCAAAACAGGCTTTTGATGAAGCAATATCAGAGTTGGATAGCCTGAATGAGGATTCCTACAAAGATAGCACCTTGATTATGCAGCTTCTGAGGGACAATCTCACCTTGTGGACTTCTGATATTCCAGAGGATTCAGGTATATGTGAAGTCATATTCTCAATTTGCCTTGATGTTTTTGTATACTCTACAACTTGTGGGTGCGGATTTAGTTGGCTTGTTATGATTGCTAGCACAATGCACTTTTCTCTCTTTTATTTTTAATTTTCTGTTTAAGGCTGAAACTACTTTCATTGGGTTTTGTTTGAACGTTCTGACAGCCCTTTCTGGTATATTTGCCATTAGTTGTTGAATATTATGGACAGTAACTTGTCAATCAAAGATATCAGATATCTTCAGGAATGTCAATTCATTTTCAACATGACATTTCAGAACTTTGGAGTGCTGTTGCTTATTTTCGGGGGAAAAGGAATCCAACCAGTCTAAAAAGTTTTGAGGATTATTTTTGAGATGAAAGTTTGAGGATTTTCTTTTTCATGCTATCCAATGATTTGTCGGACATAGGATAATCTAGTGGGAAAGGGATTGTACATATGTTTTATACTTTTGTTATTGTTTGATTGAGCATGGGATGAGATACTTTTCTGTCTCAAAAAAAAATAAAAAATGATTGGGGTTACTGCAACTAGTAGGTTAAGACTTTCAACGTTCTAGGATTCGCTAATTGTATTCTTTGCAAGGCTTCAGCTTAAATTTCACAGATGTTCCTGCTTGTATTGAGGTGGTGAGTTGTCATCTTTTTGTTTTAACATTCTTCAACTGAAATGACTTTGAAGAGGGATTATAATCACAGCGCAACCGATATTTTGATGCTGATAAGGCCATAACAAATAGGTTCTCTATGACAGTAGAGAAATTTAGTTAGATGAATACAATGGCTTTTCTAACATTTAGAAGATATTGACTTTCTATTATTCTTGTTGTATTTTCTGTTTTCCCTTCTCAACAGAAGATGCCCAAAAGGGAGATGCAGCTACAAGCAAAGCAGGAGGCGAGGGTGCCGAGGTGGGTTTATTTGTACACATTTCTGGTCCTTCATTCAAATAAATATTTATTTTTCCCCACTCTTTGAGTAGTTGACTTTCCGACCCATTCCGAACCATATCTTTTCTTATACTTTTGCAGTGACGGGACAACATATTAGAGCCTACTATGTTATTTAAAGGAGGAGGATGATACACCCAGGGGATGCTTGTTCATTAGGATCCTTATAAATACTAATATTATGGGCGCGTCTTGTTATAGTTTGTTTACATATCAGTTTGAAGTCTTCACGTGGTCAGATTTTGCATCCCAGTGCTATTTCCTCCCCTAATAGTGAGGTGTTCAATCTTTTAGTTGATTGGTTTGGTCTATAGGTGGTTTTATTTTTCAGATGACTGCCGCAGCCAAATGGAGGATTCAGTGTTTGTTTGTCCTCTCAACCTTCATTATTTAAATTTCACCAAAATTTTAATATATATCTTGCCTTTTTTGTTTAGTTGGGGCATAGGCTATTGACTTCTTCAAGTGTCTTTAGAATTAAGGTTGCTGGCATTTCTTTCTGTCTCTATCTGCCACTGCGGCAGCTTCTATTCAATTCGTAATCTCTGAACTGAGCGGCAGCTTCTATTCAATTTGAAGTCTCTGAACTGAGTGGCGCAAGAGTTACTATGCTCAGTTATACTTGCTTAGGTTGACAGGACATTAGCTAAAATATTTCACGTCAACAAAGTTGGTGAATTGTTGGAGGTTGATTTGGTCATTTGGTGTAAGCTCCTTGCTTGTGTTAAACAACCTGTGGTCCTGTTGGCCTCCCTCTCCTGCATTCATTAACAAAAGGAATAAAGATGGAAGACGAGTTCCAAGTTTTTAAAATGCAAACGAGGACAAGTTGTTTGAGGTACAAAGATAACTACAAGAAAGCAGACTCAGAATGTTTTTTCGATCAAGCTCTTTGCTCGTAAATGGGAGTTTTGGCCAGCTGGATCAATAGTCGCACTGCGAGATGAAAGTTAGGGAAGCAAATACGATTAGATATCCTAGGTATCTTGGCCGATAACATTTGCCAGAATGAAACGGTCAATTGCTGCGCCCTAATCCATCTTCAGGTGGACAACCTAGTCAAAAAAACTCATCTCCGGCTTTGAATGACATAAATAGCACGAGCTAGCCAGTTTTGGGATTGGTCAATTAAAAATAGCTAGCATTTGCAAAGTAACTAAAAAATAGCTATTATTTTGCGGCAATACTAGAGATCGATGCACCTGTGTATGAACTTTCAGCATATTATGCTGGAACTCCAACTCGCGGAAAGTTCCAGCATAATATACTGGAGATTGAAGCGTTTGTGTATGAACTTTCAGCATATCATGTTGGATCGGTATATTATATTGGAACTTTGGTATTTATGCTGGAACTTCAGTATATTATACTAGAGTGTTTTTTAGATTTTGAACAGTGTTTTTGTTCAGATTTAATTTTACATAAAAATTGATTAAATTTTCAAAATTGTGACCATTTTTGAATGACCACTTTTAAATTTGACTATTTTTGAATTTCTCCCTTTATTCTTAGCCACAACTGATTCATTGAATCTCAAATCTGGACTTTGAAGCTTATCCTGGTGATAAAATAGATGGTGGTATAAGGAAATATAAAATTTGGTATAACTAATACAACATTTAATTAGGTATAATACTCGGCATAGGTAATGAATCTTGTGACTTAGCCGCATAAGGAAATAAGTGATATGCAATACAGAAGTATGCGTTAGTAATCTAAAGTGCTTATTTATCCTAATAATATTAACATGGTGCCGTGTATATGTTTTCACAAAAGCTAGAATAGAAGTTTATCAGAAGAAGACTAGAACGTGCACGTGTCCCCTTTCCGTTGGTCGAGTAGGATTTTGATACTCTTTCAATTCAAAGTTCAAACCACAAAGAAGAAATGGCAGCGGGACAAACATAACCGAACAGAATGGCTTTGAGTTTGAAGCCCAATTTCAATTTCTTCACCGTAACTAAGAATCCAGTAAGAAGAAGGCGGCCTAGTGTTTTGGGGTTTAAATTGTCAAGCAGTAGTGGAAATGGAAATGCACAAATTTCAGAGGGATTTGAGGAAGGAACACTTGAAAGGCCTCGTTGGGCAGGGGAAACCCCACTTTCACGTCTAGTTGGAGCTCTTATTTCCTTCAAACCTCTCTTCTCTATACTCAAACTTGGTGCCAGACAAGTTCTTATCAGGTCCTCCCCACTTTTACATTCACTATTTCTTAGAGCAGATGGGTAGTTTTTGGAATGTTTAAATTGCCTCAAGTTTTATCTCATTCTGTCGGCTTTGAACAGTACAGCTGAGAAAACTAACATTCCATGGAGGGAGATGACAAAGGAGATACTCGATTCTGATGTTTACAATGAGTTAGAGAGCATCCAGAATCCTGCCCTTGTATATCCTGATTGTGAGTTTCTTATCAAACTTTCTTTTTTTTCTTTTTTTTTGCAGTGTGTAATCTGTTGGAGGTGTTAGAAGAGAATGGGATAAATGCAGATGGGAACCATTTATATTAAGGCAAATTTCCTCTGGTGGACTACCCACTAGCTATTTTAAGGAAGCTAATGTTACTGTGGAGGCATATATCTTAAGTTATGCACTACTTTATCTATTAATGGTGGGAACATGACTGTAATATGGAGCGATGAGCGCATGACATTCAAAGGTCGAAACAACAACAACAACAACATACCTAGTATAATCCCACAAGTGTGGTCTAGGGAGGGTAGTGTATACGCAGACCTTACTCCTACCTTGTGAATGTAGAGAGGCTGTTTCCCCTCAGTTCCAGGAAATTCAAAGGTCGAAACCATGAGATATTTTTTTAGCTTGGAAAATTATTACATATGGAGCAGTGGAGGGGACTTTAGGTCTAACCATTGTTCTTTGTAATGTAATCTCCTCTTACATTATGTGTTTAAGGACTGAAAGACAACTTTTTCTTATAAATTTTTATTTTGTACTGAATCACCCTTGCCGAAAACAAACTGGTTGACACGGTGATTGCTTGTTCCAGATTATCTAAATCCCTTCCACGCGTATGATGAAGGCAACCTCTCCTGGCTGGTAAGAGTTAACATCGATTTCCAACATGTCTTTTGTGCCCCTTAAAGTGGCGCATTGAAAGTTTCAATCTTTTCTTATCAGATTTTTTCAGTTTCGTGCATAATTTCAAGTTATATTATATTTATGTTTGATTTGTTCTTCATTGGTTATTTGTGCTTCTGTTGGTTCTTTGGTCTCTGGTGATCAAGTAATAGAGGATATGATATATCCTTTTTGTTATGTGCTTATGATTATTTGGTTATGAAGCTGCTTAGAAATTTACATCAACTTAATTAACTACTGTAGGCCGCAGCTGAAGTAGAGGCTGCAACTATGTCGATGGTGAGACGTGCAATACCTAATGCTTCCTCACTTGAAGAAGCAAACCAGATAGTACGCGGAAACTGGCTTGACGCAATTGAAAAACATCATCAACAATATTCAGGAGACTTCTCAATCAGAGACATTCTTGACATTGGATGCTCTGTTGGTGTAAGCACGGGATATCTTGCAGACAGATATCCTTCTGCTAAAGTAACTGTGAGTATGAACGAACATTTATAATTTCATCTGTTTAGGAGAAAAAGAAGGCTAGATAATGCCAAATGCAGTAATAACTTCTGTAACCCAGTGTGGAATTACACTGGGTTTGTTGTTGTCAATCTTAAATATTTCTGATTCTTGATTTCTTGTGCAGGGTCTGGATCTTTCACCTTATTTTCTTGCTGTTGCTCAGTATAAAGAAAAGAAAAGAAACCAGAGAAAGAATCCTATCAGCTGGATACATGCAAACGGTGAAAACACTGGCTTGCCTTCCAAATCATTTGACCTTGTTTCAATTGCTTATGTGGTATGTTGTCTAGCACACTACAAGGATAAATCACATTCTTTACAGGATCGAATTAGCTTTGCATCCTTGCCTGCACTTAGTATCCAATTAGTAGCAAATTCTGTAACATACTTTTTTCCCCAGCATTATGGTATTTGTGACTGTTCAAAGCAACATCAGTTCAATAAGTGATCGCAATTGGTCAAATAAAAAGAAAGGATGCAGCCCCTGTACTATCCAAAATCGAGCAACTTTGCCTTTCATTGAATTTTTGGTCTAATCTTACCCCTGCCGTTAGGAAAAGTCTCATTTTTGCCATTGACCATAACCGAGTTCGAATCTGAGATATATTTAAGCCATAGTAAAAAATTAAGCGGTAAATATGGACATTTTTTCTCGGAGAATTTGGACAAGTGGAGCCTGCTCATTTCATGCTGGACCTCTGTGAATGGTAAGGGCAAAATATGAGAAAATTTGCTAACGGCAAGGGTAAGAACAGAAAAAAAGTTTAACTGAAAGCAAAATTGAGCAATTTGAACTGTTCCCAATTTTATTGAAGTGGATATTCACTTAGCTGTCTTTGATTTTGTACTGTTTTTGCAGTTTCATGAATGTCCTGAAAGAGCAATAAGAAATTTAGTGAGGGAGTCATTTCGGATACTTCGACCTGGAGGAACTGTTGCTATAACTGATAACTCGGTAATTAACCAGATTGCTTTAATTAACTGATAACTATTGCTATTACCATTTTACATCAGTCTTATTAGATATTCTTGCTCTCTTCTGCAGCCAAAGTCGAAGATTCTTCAGGTATGTCCAGTCTTTCACTTACACATTTCAAACACAATTTGCTGGTCTGCTTTACTCAACAATTTCGAGTAAATGACCAAACTGATCCATTATATTTGTAGGTAGATTTAAAATAGTCCCTTAATATACACTTGAACAGTTTTGGTCCTTTTAGTTTGCCTAAAATGAGCATTTTTTTTCTCCCTCTAATATTTAACATCCTTTGATGGTTAGATTTAGCGAGAACTGTGAAAGAAAAGATTTAACCAGAAACATCGGAAAAGTACTGTCAAATCCTAGAATTTGCATTACCAAAAACTACACCAGACACCTACTATAGATCAAAAATAGCAAAAACTGCACCAGACGCCAGAAATAGACAAAAAATAGCAGAAACTCACCTTCAAATGTGAGTTCCCGTTAAATCTAACTACCAGAGTTCCTTAAATATTTGATGCTCACTTTTGGCAAGCTTAAAATACCAAAACTGCGGGACTACCGCCGACCTAAACCCAAAATTAGGGACCATTTTTATCATTTTCTCCAACAATTTCAAACATAGACTATGAACAAAATATTTACGAGTCCAACTTCTCTTGGATTTCCAATGTACAGGAATTACCACCAGTGCTGTTTACATTGATGAAGAGCACAGAACCTTTTCTGGATGAGTACTACTTGACTGATCTTGAAAGAGTGATGAGGGAAACTGGTTTTGCCAATGTACAAACTGTTCTCACTGATCCTAGACACGGAACTGTTACCGCCACCGTGCCTTACTAACTTTCCTTTACTTGCTGAGACATGTTTGTTAGCCATCTGCTCAGGAAATTGGAAGAGAAAATATATACTGAACTGTAAAGTTTGGAACAGATTTTTTGTGTCCTGATCCATTATTTTTTTTTTGGTAATTAGTCAAATTTTGTTTACCAAGGGAAAAAATATGTACAAACAAATCAAAAACTCCTAAAGCTGGACAGCCCCAACTTTAGCACAACTATCTCCTTAAGCTCCCCCATCCCTTTTTACTACATGTTTCCAAGCAAACCTAGGGATAATAGTTCATATTTCTCAAAATTCCAGCTATCCTACTGTTCCATTGTCCTCTTCCATGTATGTCTTGGTATTATCAATTTACCGATGCCTACAACACTTCTTTGTTTGCCCAGGAAAGTCCTTTGGTTCCTCTCTTGCCACAAATAGTAGATACAGCCAGCCATCACCATTCTAGATATACCAGCTTCGGCATTTTTTCTTTTAGCATGATTGATTGCCCAATTAACTTCTCGACTGCATCCCATAGGTAATCTGTTGATGCCTTGCCAGTTGAGCAGTTTGGTCCATAATTCTGCAGAGAACTTGCAGCTGAGAACAGATGTTCTATGGATTCATCTTCAATGTTGCATAGAGGACACTCTAAGTTTGTTACTACACCCCACTTAAGCGCCATTCCTTCGTATATATTCTCCCAAGAGCTACCAGTTGCTGGATAAGTATCCATTTGTTGCATCCAGGATTATTACACACTAGTCTTCTCCAGCTAATCTTGTGGAAGTTACCTCTTAACCTGTGATAGAACTTCTTAATTGAGAACTGAGTTACATCCATCAAATCTTCATATGTGTAGCCAACAGCTTCAGCAGTCTCCTTTGCCTTAAACACCTTGCTCACCATCCAACAGTGGCGGGGCCAGGATTTACACAAAGGGGTGTCAAGATCTAAAGAAGAGACCAAGAAAAATGATTCTACTAGTTAAACAACAAGAACAACAAGCTTTCTTTTCCGTCAGACCACATTTTTCCTCATATGGTGAATCAAGCAGAAAGCTAGATAGACACTAAACAAACAAGCTAACAATTTGTGAACTGTCCAAAACATAGGGAACAAACACATTTTAACGAGCTTGAGAAAGCAGACAAGGGTAGGTTGAAAGAAAGACACCATTTTTTATACATCTGAGCTACAAATAGTTATAAGAAGCAGTGTAGGGGAAAAGAGGGAACAAATCAAGAAGATTCAGCACATCGGATAACATACACCCAACAAACTATTACAAACAAAAGTTGTGACGAAAAGCATGTAACTCTACCTTAGAAGCAATACCAAAATTACCACAGCCTAAAGCAAAACAATATTATATTATTACAATCGTACTCGACGAGGTTTCATTTCTTGAAATATTTTTACAATATCAACATTAGATATAGTACTAAATACATCTTTTTCTACGTAAGGCACCAAGCAACCACTCAAAAGTTCATCATTCATTCGATTCCGCATGTCATTCTTGATAAACTTCATTGCCGAAAAAGCTCTTTCAACCGATGCAGTGGCAACAGGCAAAAGCAAAGCAAATTTCACCAAGCAGAATACAAGAGGGAAGTTTAAATGCTTCTTTGTCTGAATCAATTTTCTTGAAAGATCACAAAGTCCATTTAAATTGGAGAACCTTTCATCAATATCACAAACATCAATTATATATATCGCAAGTTGATTCTCAAGAGCACCCATACTAACTTCATCAAAGTCATCAGGATATAATTTAGCCATTTTCATGATCTTCTTGATGTCAAAACTAGAAAATGAGTCAATTGGATTCAAACAAGCAACTGCATGAAGCAAATTAGTAGTCACTTCGTCAAAAAGACCATTGAGTTCTTGAATTTGCCAATCAATAATCTTACAGAACACATCAACACAATAATAATGCAAAATAGTATGATCGGTAGATTTACGTCGTGATCTGAAAGAGTTAATGTATGGCTCATCAAAATTAGGTATGAAAATTCCATACTTGATACAAAATGTAGATACTTTTCCAATAAGTGAATACCAATCATCTTCTCTTAAACTTTGCAACCTTCTCTTTGCTACTACAAGTAGCATGGCATTTGTGATATCTTGCTCCTTTTTTTGTAGGTACAATTACACTGAATATCACCCGACCCAATTCTATAACCATAAAGAGCCCATATTTTGGGATTTTACCCGCTGAGGCCCATGTTGTACATATCTTGAAATAATAGTTTCAATGTTTAACCCAAACAATCTTCACTCATCTCTTCTATATTTTTTGCTCTTTTTCTCTTCACTCCAGTAGCCACCTCTCTTAAGTTTGTTATGAAGTCAAGATTTTGATATCCAAACCAAAAATTAGGTTGAGGGAGTTTGAAGCTTTTCAGATCTGAAAATTAATGAAAGAATCATGCTCAAATTCGAATGGGTGCTATTGAAATTAATTGATCCAAGAAGCTTCAACCTAGAGATTTGGTTCCGCTGGACTATATTGCAACTCTTTGAAATTTCTTCAAGATTGAAAAAGCCGAGTTGGGTTCTTAATTTTTGTTGAAATTTCTTCAAGAATGAAGTTCTGGACTGAGATTTTAAAGCTATTTCAATTTACGAGTTTTTTTTAACAGATTTGAGGAAGATGTATTTTGGTGGAAAAAATCAAATGGGTGTTGATTAATACAAATGAAATTATTTGGGTGAAGCTAAAAATATTGAAAAAGCTTTTAGTAACTTAAATCTAGAGTATTCGGTTGATTGAACATTATTAACGTTGGTTTTGAGAATCACACCAGTTGAAAAAGAAAATTGAAGGTGAAATCCATTTTTCGTATACAACATTATACATCATTATACAATATTATATAACATTATACAAAATTATATTAAGTATATCATGTTGTATATTAGGTGTATAAATAGTGTTATACATTCGCGATTTTCTGTTCGACTTTGTTGTTGTGGTTTTTCTCTTTGAAGTAAGTTCCTCTTTCACGTATGTAGTTAAACTTAATTTTGCTTTTCTGTATTGGTGAAATACTAGAATACATTATTATACATTTCATATACGAGTTTATACATAGTTATACATTTTTATACATGCACAATATATGCAGGACTTAAAATCGAAATTAAATTTTTTCTCACTTTTTCTCGACAATCGATTTATAAAGTCAATTTTTTGTTGATTTCTCTTCCAAATTGCAAACTTGTAGCAATTTTTTTCAATTTTTATTTTTTATTCTTTTGTTTCCGCTATTTAAATTTGGGAAAGAAGAAAATGCAATTTTTTTTCAAGTTGCATTATAGTTGGATTGCAATAGTTGCAATAGAAATATATGTGATCGATTTAAGCTAGTTATGTGCAAAGAGCCTATGTGAAAATATAGTGAGAGTTTCATATCAAAATATAAAATGATGATGGTTATACGGATGAAAATGATTATAAAATGATTATGAGAGTTTCATGGGCTATACGGATGAAAATATAAAATGATGGCTATGCGGATGAAAAACACCTATGTGAACTGTACTTTTACGCAATTGTCCCTTTTTTGTAAGCATTTATTTGTATGCAACCTCAAATGTTTGACTTTTGAGATATCACATTGCCTTGGCTCTCTCATCTATCAAACGTGCATCAACAACAAGTGTTTCAAGCACATCAAGAATAGAGTCAAACATAAGAATAAATTTTTTAAAAGATTTGTAATGAAATCCCCAAGGAGTATCACAAGCTCTTGAAAGACCAAGTTCTTGATTCAAGGCACGACCGATTTTAAGCTCACCCATATTTAATGCCTTTTCAATTCTTTCCGAGATTCTCGAAATTCATCCATACTTAAAAGAAGATCCCAACACATTCAAAATATTTGATATACAAAAACAATTGCTAAATAATTGGTGTTGAGGAAAAAATTACTCTGAATCAATAAAGTAAATTAAGCTACATCAGAGGAGGCTTGTTTTAGAATTGTTTTCCAACCCAAGCAGAATATTTATTAGTCTATACCTGATTAGAAATAGAGTCAAATTCCTAATTAGATAGACAATATAACTAAATGATATGTCGTACATTTCATATGTTTACATTAAACTTATTGCTATATGATATAGTCTAAAATGATAGATTTATTCTAACAAAATAAAAATAAAGAAACAATAAGTTGGAAATAAGATTTTTTCCTAACCATTTTTAAAATAATAAAAAATATAAAAGAAGAGAGACCGAAACGCTTCCCAACTATTCAAACTTACTACTTTTTCGGGCAACTGCTGATTAAAAGTCTTAGTATATGATTTAACTGGTTATGTATTTAAATTTTTAGTTATTTCCTCGGTCAAATAAAATTTTATTATAATTGAGCATCAACTTTGTAATAACTGATCTGTACAAAACCACTAGATGTTGAATCTATTCCAAAGTGCAAGTAAACATCATTGTAGTAGAATTGAATTATAGCTGACAACTCAAGCAAGAAAATATTTTATATAAGTAAAATTTTTCTTGATTTTATATTCCTAAATATTAGGAATTCCTACATAATTCATATAAGGAAAGAAATTTTAATTGATTTCAAAGTTCAAAATATCAGATAAATGATAATTTAAGTTTTAATGTATGCATATTGCACGTGTATTTAAAAGCAATATAAGTACATAAAATTGCAAGTTCTAAAATAAAAATTATGTTGATCATGTTTTGAGGGTTGTCTACTTTAGTGGTTCTTTATTAAATTTGTTCTAGTACGTGCTCCATTATAAACAAGTGTCATAGAAGTATTGTTTGATTGAACGGTAAAACACGCATATAACTTTAAATGAGCACTTGAGTACGTGCATTGCATGTACATTTTATATTAATTATTACAAAATTTATGTTTGATAATTTACCAATAATTAAAGATTCTTTACCAATATTATTTTATGAGAGTGCTAAATTTATTCGAATTTTTCACATTTTATTATAAAAAAGGAGACTCCTAAAAAAAAAAAAAGTGCAAAGTGTTCGACACTACACTTCTTTTTTGTTTCTTTTAATTTTCTCTTCATAATTTTTTTTTTTCATCTATTTATTTTTTTGTTGGTGAAAAAGCCCACATAACTGGAGAAACAAATAAATTTTCCTAGACTTTTGGATTTTAATTTCTTCTATTGTTTAATATTTAATGAGAATACCCAATCTTAGATGTCCTGAAAATTTTAGAATAATACTAATCATTTTATTGACAAAAAGTATTCCTAAATCTACCAAGATGTTCGAACCCAAAAACTTATATATTTGCCTCTATGTTGATGATTTGTTAATACTTGGTTCTAACATGAATGTTAGTGGAGAAACTAAGAGCATACTTAGTAGCTATTTTGATATGAAATATTTGGGTGAGACAAATTTCATTCTTGGAATAAAAATTACTAGAACATGTGGTGAAATTTTTCTTGACCAGTCACATTATGTTGAGAAAATTAAAATTTTTTTTTTATTGATTGCAATTATGTTATAACCCCTTCTGATTCAAGTGTTTACTTATTTCCTATACAAAGTGACGATGATGTGACAAAACAAAAGTAATATGCTAGCTTAATTGGAATCTTGAGATATGTGACTGATTGTACTCGACTTGATATTTCATACACAGTAGGAGTACTTAACAAGTTTACAAGCAAGTCAGATAATGAACATTGACGTGCCATAACAAGAGTTATGAGGTTATATATTTACTTTGGGAGGTGGTGCTATTTCTTGGAAATAAAAAAAGCAAACAATAATGGCCAGCTCTACCATGGAGGCTGAGCTAATTGCTTTAGCTTCAGTTAGTGAGGAAGAGAATTGGTTGAGAGATTTATTATTTCAAATTCCTTATTTTGAAAACCAATTCTTCATATTTTAATTCATTGTGATAGCATCGCTGCTATTAGTAGAGTACAAAACTATTATTACAATGGTAAATTCTGATCTATAAGGAGAAGACACAGTACTATGATATCATATTTGATAAGTGATACTATTAATGTTGATTATGTGATAATCTTGCAGATCCACTAACCAAGGCCTTGGCAAGAGGAATGGTTTGGAGTACATCGAGGGGCATAGGATTGAAGCCCATAAATGCATAAGTCATATATGAGGAAACCCAATTCGAGGACTAAAGATCCTATAATCAGGTTCAACGGGAAGAACGAATCTGTCACGACCCAAAACCTAAACTGTCGTGATGGTGCCTATCATGGGACTAGGCAAGCCTAAATTCAATATTTCCTTTCCAATATAGTAAAAATACCTTTTTAAAATAATAACGGAAAGATTTAACATTTAAATAGAAGCCTTTTTGAAAACAGAATTTATCCAAAACACGATACATTCATCCAAAACATCGGGGCGTCACTGATTACATGAACGTCTAATAGTGAAACAAGACCCACAACAATATCTAGAGTAATAAACTGAAAATACAGTTGAACTAAAGAAGGGAAATCAAAGTCCACGAACGTCATGCAACTACTTCGATAGTCCCAGACTCCAATGCCTAAATCAGCAGCCGCCGCCGTGACCAGAAATGCCTGAATCTGCACACATGGTGCATGGAGTAACGTGAGTAAACCAACTCAGTAAGTAACAAGTTCAAACTAGGGACTGAAGATAGTGACAAACTCAACCGGTGCAAATAATATGAAATAAATGCACAAAACATAAACATGTTCTTAAGACAATTAGGCAATTCATAATCGGGAAATAAAATAGATCCGTACAGTGTAATGAATATGACTCTACTGCCACTGCATGCCAATTCACATATTGTAAGTGATGCACCATGATGTCAGCCTCAATGCCTTCACTCCAAATATCTCAACCACTCGGTACTGTATATGGCTCATACGGCCCAGGGAAGATCCATTCATATATACAATGCTGACCTTAGGTCACCTAGTACTGAAGAATAAGAGCGATCCGACCCTGTGGAGAATATCCATCTCCACGTACAAGTACTTCGGACAAGATCCATGTCCAGGGAAGATCCATCCCTCAATCATATCAACTGCGCTCACTGGGGGTGTGTTACAGACTCCGGAGGGGCTCCTGCAGCCCAAGCACTATCATAACATCAATATATCCGCTGCGGCGTGCAGCCCGATCCCATATTTGTCACTCACAATTGGCTCTCGGCCTCACTCAGTCATCAATCTCTCCAGTTTCACCCAGGGGCTCACAATGTAATGAAAAAAAACCCGGAACAATGATATGATGAATCGATAAATAACTGAGACCGGGATATGATATAAAAATGCATGAACATGACTGAGTACGAAATATGAATGCAAATAATGAGATGACAGCAAGAAACGACCACTAAGGGTCCCAACAATACTGGATTAAAGCCTAAACATGATATTTAGCATGATTTACAGCTCAATTACTTTATCACATGATGAAAACATAGATATCAACAGGATAGAGTCACTAAATGGTGTCATGGAATCACCCAGGTCATAATTCTCACGGTGCACGCCCGCACGCCCGTCACTTGGCATATGCGTCACCTCGATACCAATCATATATCACATAGTTTGGGGTTTCGAACCCTCAAGACCAAGTTTGGAAGCATTACTTACCTCAAACCAAGCAAATCTCTAATCTGTGATGCCTTTGTCCCTCAATTCGGCCTGCGAACGTCCCGAATCTAGCCACAACTAGTACAACACAATCAATTTAGGCTAAAGGGATCAAACCCACAAGAAAAGTATTAAATTATAGCCAAAAATCCAAAATTGGCCCGAACCTGACCCCTGGGACCACTCTCGAAATCTGACAAAAATTACAAAACCCGAAAGCCCATTCACTCACGAGTCTAGACATACCAAAAATTACTCAAATCCGATAACAAAATCCCATTCAAAACCTCAAAATTCTAACTCAAGAGTTCTTCCTCTTTTTCCCCAATTTCTCACCCCAAATCATAATTTAAATGGTGGAATTAAAGACATAATCATGAAATTTAAACAAAACCAAGTAGAAATCACTTACCCGATCAACTTCACGAAAATCCCCTCAAAAATCGCCCTATTCCGTGTTCTCCAGCTCAAAATACGAAAATGGGTTCAAACCCTCGATTTTTGGAATTAATACTGTTTGCCCAGATTTCCTTCTTCGCGAACGCGACCGTCCTCTCGCGTTCGCGTAGGCCAACTTAGACTGCTTCCCAATTAACTCTTCTCGAATGCTTCTAATGCTTCGCAAACGCAAAGAATTACAAGATCAACTCAATGCGAACGCGGCCCTTGCCTCGCGAATGCGTAGACCAAAGACCTGGGGTCCCCAACTGCCTCATACCTCTTAGCGAACACGACACCGCTCATGCGTTCGCGATGCACACACTACCCTACCCTTCGCGTTCGCGTCCTCTCCTTCGCTAATGCGTAAAACAAAAACTCGCCATCTCAGAAACACCCTTTGTAAATGTGAGGCCCCTCTCGCGAACGCGTGGAAACCAGAAATAATTACAGCAACAGATCAGCTAACTCACCAAGGCCAAAAATGACCCGTTAACCACCTGAAACTCACCCGAGGCCCTCGAGACCTCAATCAAACATACCAACAAGTCATATAACCCCCTACGAACTTAGTCGAAACTTCGAATCACTCAAAATAACATCAAAACACCGAATTACACCCGGATTCAACCTAAGAACTTCTAAACTTCCGAATTCCGCAAACAACGCCGAAACCTATCAAACCACATCCGATTGACCTCAATTTTTACAGACACATCAAAAATAACACTAGCCTAATCCAACTTCCAGAAATTCATTCCGACTATGATATCAAAATTTCCACTGCCGACCAAAATCGCCAAATTTCCAACTTTCGCCAATTCAAGCCTAACTCTACCACGGACCTCCAAATCACATTTAGGACGTGCTCCTAAGTCCAAAATCACCTATCGGAGCTAACGGAACCATAAAAATTCAAATCCGAGGTCGTTTACACATAAGTCAACATTCGGTTGACTTTTCCAACTTAAGCTTCTAATTAAGAGAATAAGGGTCTCAATTCATTCAGAAGCCACTCGGGACCCGAACCAACCAACCCGATAAGATATAATATAGCTGTAAAGCACAAAAGAATCAAAAATGGGAAAAATGGGGCTATAACTCTGAAAATGATTGGCCGGGTCGTTACAGAATAATATGATGACTTGGTTTGAAACATACTATTATATTTATTCCATCCATATGGTGTGAGTGCACTTATCCTGTAATGATTTGTGAGGTTGAGTTTTATTAACTCCTATGAAAATATGTAGCTTGTATGAGTGGGGTGTTAGAATTACAGGAGCACCCTTTGACATATTTCACCTATGTGAGTGTGGGAGTAGGCCGCTTCCTATGAGAATTGGGCTTATTCTAAAAAATACTCATGAAAACTGGGATAGCACAATGTCGTAATGTGCTGGCTAATAAAGTTCATGTAAAAACCTTGATTATTATGTGTAAGCAGTGGTATTTTATGTCCCTAAAGCAGTCATAGTTAATGTCTGAGACCACTACTGACTCTGGAGTAAAGATTGTTGTTTAACTAAGTGGATGTTCAATGCAGAGCACACATTTGTTATGCATAACAATCTCCCTTCAAATAGTAAACTCTCTTATTTTAATATTAAAATGAGTGGGGGTATGTTGGTGTTAGTGCATTTTAATATTAAAATTATAATATTAAAGTGCATTATTTCTTGTGAGATGGCGGTTATAAATTGGCAAGAAAGTGATCATTATTTCGGTGTAACTCATGAAACCACTAATGCCATGATCTACCACTAATTACCTACTAAAGCTTAAATTTTGTGACCCCAAACCATGTTCCACAATTTTATTATCCCACTATCTCATTATTTATCTTGTGGAAGAGATTATACACCTATAAATATTGGTGTTTCTTTCTTGTGTTGTAGACGGGAAAATATTGTAGTATGCATGAAAAAGTATGGTTGATATAGTGAAAAGGAGAGTTGAGAAAAGGAGAAAATCTAGGTCTCCAGCTTATTATCTTCAGAAGAGAATTTATTTTCGTTGAATGAAGGTGTTCATTTTGGTGGAGCTTTGGACTCAACAACTTGTCTAGAGTTTGTTTGAGTCATACGATGTTCTCGGGTTGTTGTATCCTGGAGAGGACAAGTCAAGATTATTACTGATGGACCGGTGAAGATGCTACCACAGTGGGATTGAATTTCCTTAAAGAGAGCAGGATATCCGCGCCTCAACCTAAAGAATTGTTTTTTATTTTCTTTATTTTTTTAAACTGTAATTACTTGTAATTTTACCAACACAGGACATGGTGCGGCTTCATTCTTCCGAGGACATGGCCCTTGATGGGAATCTATGGAGGTTGAGCATTAAGGTTGTAGGTAGGAGGCTAGTCTGATAGTGTTGTGTCTTAGGCTGCTAGTAGCTCCTGTGTGTCCATATTACTTCATTAGGGTTGTGATCTCGTCCAATTTCACACCTCAATTCAAGGTTTTGAAATGATCGATTGCAATAATAATATCCAACAATAGTCGGGGTCGATTTTCACAGGGAGCTATATATTGGAGTTAGGAGTATATATTGTAGTGTATGAGTTTGACTATATCAATTTATACTTTCACAAGTTGGGGTTATTTTTATGTATAATTTAAAATTAAGATTGCAAGTTGAGAAATAAAACTAAGAAATTATTTTTTTGTTGTTTTTCAAGTTTTGTAAAAAGCCTAGGGCTATGACCATCACCTAGGCATTTACCTAATAGGATATAAACCTTAATGTTTGTTTGATTGATCAGGGTGTATTATAGATATCAACTCTCAATTAGCCATTCAATACCTCTCGGTTAGAGAGTGATTTTGCCCAATTTGGCTTTCTCAAGTCCAAATGGCTATTGCACAAAATGGTTGATAAAAGATCAAGTCGGGTTATTACTATCTCTAGGTTGAACCTTTTAATTGGGATTTTCAATCTCTCGATTGACCCGATTTCTTGTTAGCCAAGTTTTTCTAGACTAAGTCTCTCTTTCTCAAGTAAAGACTAAGTTAAATAGGCATAAACTAATATTTGTAACCATTAATTTTACAAATTAAAGCATGAACAAGGCTAAAAACACCCAACCATAAACAAGCATTAAATTAATCACCTATAAGGTTTACACATTAGGGTTAATTCATAACCCTAGTAAAAATCTAGATACTCATGCTTGAAATTGAAGGAATATAATAAGAAATGCTAAATAAAATCATATTGTAAAATCAAAATGATAAACTCTATGTTTAAAAATCCGAAAATATGAAAAACTACTAAAAGAAGCAAAGAGAAACGTCTACTGTAGCAGCTGATGTCAAAAGTTGACCTAACATTGTGAAACTCATCTATTTATACATGACTAGAAATTTCGAACAAAAATGCCCTTCGGGAGGTTCTGTGGTCGCACATTCCATGTGCGGTCCACAAATTTCTTCAACTTGTAGAAACTGGAGGTCTGCGGCTGCATAATTTTGATCTGCGACCACGAGGCATTCTTTCTACGGTCCGAACTTTTACATCTATGGCCGCAACTGGGTCTTCTGCGGTCCGCACTTTTACATCTGTGACCGTAAGGCAATTCTTCTACGATCGCACAATTCTTGTGCGGTCTGCACTTTTGAGGGCTTGGAAACTTGGAACTTTTCACATTCTCTGAACTTTGTTCCTATCCATCTTTTGCGGTCACACAATTCATGTGCAGACCGCACTTTGCACAAAGGTCTGCTGGCATTTTCTTCATCATCTGCGGGCACAAATGATATTCTGTGGTCCGCACTTGTGAGCTTCTGTGCCTTTTATGGCCTTGAGTTTAGATTACTCATTTTTGAGTTGGATTGATCTCGAGAGTCTATCTTCTAATACTCCTTCAATTTAGCACATTTCATAAATTTTTTGGGAAATCAATTAAATGCTTTTGGACTAAAACAAAAGCTAAAAGGCGCTAATAAGTAGTCAAAATCCCCGCATATCAACTTTCCCAAATTTAAGTTTTTGCTTGTGCTCAAGCAAATAAATTAGTTCCCACCTCCACAAGTTAAGGGCCATTTCAGATAATCAAAAGTGAGTCATTCACACATCAATTAGGACCAACAATTACTCACACCACTTATGTATTATCAACAAGGCAACAAGTTAAGCTTTTATGAACATATAGTTCTAATTTGACACTTGAGCATCAAGAGTTGACTTTATTCATTAAGGAAGCTCGCTCTTTCATATAGGTCATTGTGGATCCCAAACTCCTCCCCTCTACTCTCCGTTTGCCTATCTTGCATAAGAAATTTAGCACCCAATTCAAAGCTTTGTGAAAGGTTCACTCATCTCTCTCAGAAGAATGTCGCAAGTACGACTTTAAGTACAATAGGTTTGCCCCTCATGTAGACCGCCACTAATTTAATCTCACTCGGATTGAAATCACGTAGGGCTTTTTTAGAATGCAATTAAGCTTTTGGACTAAGGTTGGATATGCTATGATAGAGTGAGTTCATCTTTCCTTAAGCACTCCATTTTCTGTTCTCGGCTCATGCTTTGCCAATTCTTTGAGGTATTCTCTTTTCCTTGGAGAACTAGAGAGACTTAACATCACTCTTTCTTGATCATGTCATTCATTTTCTGCCTCTTTTATTTCTCCACGCTTTGCATCATTACTATTCTTTGAATCCCTTCAACTCTTCCACTTATTCACTTTTTTTTTGCATTTTTCTTTTTTGTTCTTTCCTTTTCTTGTCTTTCCTTCTCATCATTTCTGTTATCCTTTTTTGCCTTGATACCTCTTTCAAGTTCCTCATCTCTCCCCCAAACTTACGTTTTTAGCTAATTGTTTCAAGAGAGTGTTAAGGAAAGCTCGGGTGCCAAGAGAGGGTCACGAAAAAATAGATAAAGGCTTGTAATATTGTTATCAAATGATAAAGGTTCGAGGCTCAAATGGGTTGACTAGGGATAATAACATTGGTGGGCAATGGAAAACTTCAAGCAGGTCAAGGAAAACCTACAATCACTTCTCAAGCCAAACAAAACTTAAGGTTTCACCTTGAAATAAATTCGGGGCAAGTTCTAGACCATTCGCACGGGTACTTGGATTTAAAACAAAAATATCTCATCTCTCACGTAGCTGGATTGTTAAAGAGGTTAGAGTTAAGGTCCCACAATGACTATATTCAAGATTAAAAATCACTATGGTATGATTAAACCACTATATGATTGCCTAAGTCAACACAAGACTCACAAGGTCACTAACTAGAGCTATTTCTTTCCAAAAACCTTATTTTTAACCATAAGCACGTGGTTAAGTGTGTTGGTACAAAGTAAAGCATGTTTGACTCTTCGAGCATGACTAGATGATGGGTTAGTAGTAGTAGTAGTATACTAATCCATGATGGATTAGTAGTAGTAGTATACTAATCCATCATTGGGAAGAGATGATGGATTAGTAGTAGTAGTATACTAATCCATCATTGGGAAGAGTCACCCAGTTGACACAAAAACTACCTTTAGAAAGAACCTTAGCATTAATAAAACCAAAGGCTTATTATCTACTAAACATAAAAAGAAGCTATTAAATAAAAAAGAAGCTACTAATTCAAAAAGAAGCTACTTAGTTAAACACTAACTAATAAGAAAACAAACATAAAGAAGATACAAAGCAAAAACTATTGAAAGCGTAACGAATATACATAATGAGAGAGTAGAGAGAATATATACATAATGAGAAAGAAGAAGAAAATAGTACTAAGTTAATTACAAGCCAAATGTCTCAGAATTAGAAAAATATATCAAATAAACTCCAACTCCCCACCCCCGAATAAAAATAAGCATTGTGCCCAATGCTTAACAAAATAAGAGTAAAGGAAGGGTAGGAGTGAAGGAAACTCCCTATGGCTCTGTGGCCATCTTTGTGTCCACAACAGTGGCACCGACCTCATCCTCATCAAACTAGATCTCATCATCCTCAATTCCGGGAGTGGCTGGGTTGGTGAACAAATGACGTACTACATCAGTAGTGTCAACAACATTGTCTGGCTCCTTAGATTGGCCAACTAGTGTTGTAGGATCTAGGCCTGGGTGGTGCGGGTCAATCAGCATATCAAATGGAATGTCTCCGGCTGATGCACGCTTAGTGACCTGTCTCCCGAGCTTGTTTGACTTCTTGGAGGGCGAGGGGTAAAGTACCTTTGCCTTGGCCTCTGGCAGGTTCACCCCTCCCCTTTGAAGTATCTACCTTTCCTCGAGATCTAACCATTTTCTGTAACAAGCAACAACAGGTGTCAGTTGTAATTCAAGCGTAAACCTACAAGAACACACCAGAGAGACAGTGAACAACATAGTGTAAAACATTCTTGCAAGGTAGGGGAGTGCGGTCTGCAGAATTATCAGTGCGTCCGCAATCTAGGCTTTGCGGACCACACATTTTATTCCTGCAGCCATAGACTTAGATTTGCGGTCCGTACAATTATCAGTGATACCGCAAAATTGGAGTGCAGTCCGCACAATTGTCATTGCAGCCGCAGCTCAGATACCACCAAAATGCCAACTCTCTAATGACAGAGAGTGGGCTGTTTTGTAGCCTCAATCACTTTTCTGTGGCCACGATGGGATTTCTGTCTTATGCATAATTTTCATTGAGGCAGCATAATCATTCTTGACTAAGGTACCCTAATCTCAACTTCTACAGACCGCATAATTTCTTGTGCGGGCAGATTTCAAAACAAAAACGATCAGAGTTCTAGGGTTTGCAATTTTTGCACAAATTTGACATGGTGGCAGTGTATAATCATGAAAACCTATTTACCCATTCCCCATATAGCAAGTACTAGTTGACCCACTACAATCTTAACCCCACATGGTTGTATAGTTGAAATCTACTGACAAATGGCCTAAAACTAACTAAAAAATTGTAAATTAAACTAAAAGTTATTACATTCTACAAGTAATTGAGGAATACCAGATATGAAGTAGTGCAAATGAGTGATCACATATGTTGAGTGTATGTGGCAGATGATTTACCGGACAATTTCAATGTTTTTAGACTTGTGATTCTCAGAGAGGAAAAGAAATGTATAGTAACCCTAGACCTCCTATTTATACTAGGCAATTCTGACTAAGGGACAAGGATTGAGTACGGCCTCAGAATTCCTACTGCGATCTGCACTCTGTTACCTGGGGCTCAGAAGCCCTTGTTGATTTGCTGTCCGCACAATTTGCTATGTGGCCGCAGTATTTGTTGCGGACCGCAGAATTTGACTTGCGGCCGCACTTTGGCCATTTCTCTGACAAACTAGCTTCATAGAGTTTGGAACTTTTCCCTTTGAATTTGTGCGGTCCGCAATGCAATTGTGCGGCCGCAGTTCGCCTTTTGCTGGAGCACCCAAAATTGTGCAATCCGCACAATAAACTTGCGGTCCGCACTTTTTCCACACTTAGAGCCAATTTTCTGGGCACAGTTCCTGTAAAGTACACTCATCCCTGCAACACACTTCAAATCCAGTTAGCACAAAAATAACACCTATCTACAAAAGAAGAAAAGAAAAGAAAAAGAAACATTGGTTGCCTCCCAAGAAGCGCCTGATTTAACGTCGCGGCACGATGCATATTACCATCATTTGAAATGAATAACTGCCACCACGTGGCCATCATCATCCTTTCCAAAATAATGCTTCACCTGGTGAACATGGACTCGGAATACCTCGTCATTTTTGTTCTTCAAGTCCAATGCACCAAAAGGTGTCACATCCATAATTTCAAAGGGACCACTCCATTTAGATTTCAGCTTTTCGGGAAACATCTTCAACTATTAGTTGAACAGCGAAACAAGATCGCCCACCTTGAACTCCTTGTTCCGAATGTATTTTTAATGAAGGTAATTCATCTTCTCTTTGTACAAGGACGAACTTGCATATGCATGGTACCGGAACTCATCTAATTCATTCAAATGTGCAACCTGCAAGTTAGCAGCTGCATCCCAATCAAGATTCAATTTCTTTAAAGCCCACATGGATTTGTGCTCAAGTTCCACCGAAATATGACAAGCTTTGACAAACACCAACCGGTACAGAGACATCCCGATAGGGTTTTGAAATCAGTTTGATAAGCCCATAGTGCATCATCAAGATTCGTTGACCAATCCGTCCGGTTAGTATTCACTATTTTGGACAAGATACTCTTTATCTCCCGGTTGGAGACTTCCACTTGACTACTAGCTTGTGGATGATAGCGAGTCGTAACTTTATGAGTGACACCATACTTGCTAAGAAAAGTGTCAAAAGCCTGTTGCAAAAATGCGACCCCCCATCGCTTATGATAGCCCGCGGAGTACCAAATCTCGTGAAAATATTCTTCTTCAAGAAGGCCACCACACTTCTCGCTTCATTGTTGGGTAGAGCAATGACCTAAACCCATTTAGACACATAATCAACCGCGACCAAGATGTAGGTGTTTCCACAAGAACTCACAAAAGGACCCATGAAGTCAATACCCCACACATCAAAGATATCAATCTCCAAAATGGTAGTGAGAGGCATTTCATTCTTCTTCGGGATTACACCGTCCCGTTGGTATTCATCACGTCTTTTCACCATATCACTTGCATCTTTGTAAAGAGTGGGCCGATAGAAACCGTAAATTAGCACTTTGGCCGCCGTTCTTGCTCGCCATGGTGACCACCATACTGCGAAGAATGGAAAGACTCAAGAATAATATTTTGCTCTTCATACGGTACACATCTTCTAATTACCCCATCCATGAAAATCTGAAAAAGGTATGGCTCATCCCAATAATAATCTTCACAATCCCATTTGAGCTTCTTCTTTTGATTTGAAGAGAACTCATTCAGGATGATTTCACACACAAGGAAGTTTGCTAGATCCGCTAACCATGGAACCTCCTTAATTGAAATAGTCAAGAGTTGCTCGTCGGGGAAGGAGTCATTGATTTCAAGGCCATCATGCGGCCTCCCCTCCTCCTCCAAACGAGACAAGTGGTCCACTACTTGATTTTCACTCCCTTTTCGATCTTGTATGTCAATATCAAACTCTTGCAACAATAACACCCATCTCATAAACCGAGCTTTAGAATATTTCTTTCTCATAAGATAGAGAAGTGTCGCATGGTCTGTATGAACAATAACCTTTGCACCCCATCAAGTATGAGCGGAACTTCTCAATTGCAAACACAATGGCAAGGAGCTCTTTTTCTGTAATGGTGTAATTGACTTGGTCATCATTCATGGTCTTACTATCATAGTAGACCACACGAAAAATCTTGTTGACGCGTTGCCCCAAAACTGCTCCAACTGCTACATCACTAGCATCGCACCTGAGCTCAAAAGGAATACTCCAATTAGGAGTGGTGATAATGGAAGTGGTTGTCAACTAGAACTTAGCTTTAGCAATTCAAAGTCTCTCATTCAATAATCATTGAAGTGAAACTTAGAATATTTCTCTAAGATCTTGCACAACGGGTTCACCACTTTAGAAAAATCCTTTATGAAGCGCCGGTAGAACTCCGCGTGACGCAAGAAACTTCGCACGCCTTTCATCGAAGTTGGAGGTGGAAGTTTAAATATCGCCTCTATCTTCGCGTTGTTGGCCTCTATGCCATTCTTTGAAATCTTGTGGCCAAGGACAATGCCTTCTCGACCATGAAATGGCATTTCTCCTAATTCGGCACCAAGTTTGTTTTTTACACCTTGCTAATACTCTGTCCTAATTAGCCAAGCAATCATCAAAGGAATCCCCGACTACCAAGAAGTCATCCATGAAGATTTCAAGGTAGTCTTCTACCATATTCGTAAAGATTTCCATCATACACCTTTGAAAAATCGCTGATGCATTGCATAAGCCAAATGACATTCGCTTGAAAGTGAAAATGCCATAGGGACATGTGAAAGTTGTTTTCTCTTGATCTTCCAGAGCAATAAGGATTTGTTTGTAGCCTGAATATCCATCTAGAAAGCAATAGAAAGAACGACCGGCCAACCTATCAAGCAATTGGTCAAGGAGGGGAATGTAAGATGATCTTTCCTCGTGACTTTGTTTAGCTTTCGATAATCCATACAAACTCTCCACCTGATCACCATTCTTGTGAGAATCAACTCGTTCTTGTCATTGATGAACATTGTCATGCTCCCTTATTTGGGACACATTGCACCGGAGAAGTCCACGAACTATTGGAAATGGGGTAGACAACCCCACGTATCCAACAACTTGATAGTCTCCTTTTTGACCACGTCTTGCATAGATTCATTGAGTTTTCTTTGGTGTTCAATAGATGTTTTGACATATTCCTCCAAGTTAATCTTGTTCATGAAAAATGCGGGGCTTATTCCCCGAATATCCGCCAAAGTCCACCCAATAGCCTTCTTCCTCTTGTGGAGCACCGCCAATGTAGAGTCAACCTGCACGTTAGTCAAATATGAGGAAAGAATAACCGGTAAAGTAGAACAAGGGCCAAGAAATTCATACCTAAGATGTGGAGGCAATGACTTCAACTCCAAGGTAGGAGGCTCTTCAATTGAAGTCTTTGTAGGATGAGTTTTCGTAATCTCAAGATCCAAGGAAAGTTTCCGGGGTGCATAGTTGTACGACCCCATTCCTTGCAAAGAATTTACACATTCCATGAAGCCATCCATCTCGTCATCATCAAAGTTGATCAAGACAGCCTCCAACATATCACCCACATTAATCGTGGTGCTTGTATCATCAATAATCACATCGGTCACCAAGTCCACGAAAGAACACTTTTCGTTGCTATTTGGTTGCCGCATAGATTTGCACACGTGGAACAACACCTTTTCATCATCCACCCAGACAATGAGTTCTCTGGTCCACATCAACAAGAGCCTTCCCTGTAGCTAGAAAGGTCTTCCAAGAATAATCGGCACCTCATAGTCCACTTCACAATCAAGAATAACAAAATCCGCTGGAAGAATGAACTTATCAACACGAACCAATACATCTTAAATCACTCTGAACGGTCTCTTCATTGTACGATCAACCATTTGTAATCTCATAAATGTGGGTTTTGGTTGCCCAATTCCCAAGGTCTTAAAAACCGAATAGGGCATCAATTTGATACTTGCCCCAAGATCACAAAGAGCTTTGGCAAACTCAGCACTTCTAGTGGTACAAGGGATTGTGAAAGCACCGAGATCTTCCAATTTAGGAGCCATCGAATGCACAATTGCACTCACTTGATGAGTGACTTTGATAGTTTCAAAATTTATCGACCGCTTCTTTTTAACAATGCAAGTCTTCAACTAATGGAAAATTTATCGAGAGACTCTTCATTATGTCAATGAACTTTTTGAATTGATTCTCGCCACTTTGCTTGATGAGCCTTTGAGGATATGGAGGATGTGGATTAGGAAATGGTGCTTTAGCCTTTTGCACTACCGGTTCCGGTATGTCTATAACATGATCCCTAGATGGGTTCACTTTCTCTTGAGTCTCTTCCACCGTATCATCAATATCAATCCGCACTTCATCATTTGCTTGCACCCAATTGTTCAGGATCTATTCTTCTTCTACCACTTGCTCATCATCCGCAACTTAACTTTGACTTGAGGTTGGTGCATTTCCACCTCTTCCACTTCTTGTAGTAACGGCCATGGCATGCCTCATATTATTCCCACCATTTGGGTTCACCACTGTGTCACTTGTTAGTGCTCCCTTAGGATGAGAATTTAAATCTTGAGAGATTTGCCTATTTACACTTCTAAGTTGTGGATTGATGTGTTGTGTGAAGCAATTTGGGCATCGAAATTGGCATTCTTCTCCATCATTTGCTTGAACATGTTCTCAATACGGCCCATTTCATTGTTAGAGGAACTAGGACCACAGGAAGGATAAGGAGGTGGGTTTCTCAGTTGTTGATACATCGAGGGCCTTTGGAAACCCGACCCCCAATTTCCTTGATTGTTTCCTCCCCAATTGCCTTGGTTATTTTTCTATGCCAATTCACTTGATTATTGCTTCCACTCCAATTTCCTTTATTGTCTTTGTTTTTTCAATTGCTTTAATAGTTTCCACCCCTCCAATTACTTTGGTTGTGAGAATTCCAATTGCCTTGATTATTTTGAGGTCTCCAGTGTTGTTGACTAGGGCCTTGGATGTTGTTCCTTTGCCCTTGAAGTTGTTCACATATTGGACCTCTTCTTCTTGGTCATTATAAGAGTCATCTTGATAAAATCCACTATCATTTTGCACAAACTTATCCACTTTTTGTTGCACTTGTGAACTTTTTGTTCTTTGCTTGTTCACCATCATACTTACTCCCTCAATTGCATTGACTTGCCTCGGATTTTACACTTATTGAAGTTGAGCCTTTGTAAATTGGTTCATGGTGGTAGTCAACTCGGCTATGGCTTGTCATGGTCATGTAACTCTTTGTGAAGGAGAATCACATTGGGATCATCTTGTGGAGCATTAGCCTGAGACTGCCACGCTAATGAAGTATCCGCCATCTCATCCAAGATATCACACGCTTCTACATAAGGCGTAGTCATGAAATTCCCACTAGCAAGTTGATTCACTACACATTGGTTGGTTGTATTGATTCTCCCGATAGAAAGTTTGTTGAATCATATTCTCCGTCATATCGTTGTTGGGGAAATCTTTCACCATTTTTCTATACCATTCCCATATCTCGTATAGTGGTTCATTAGGCTCTTTCTTGAATGATAGAATTTTATCCCCAAGAATAGCCATGTGTCAAAGAAGTACTTAGAAATAAATTTCCCCGCTAATTTATCCCAAGTATGAATGGAATGATTTGAAAAACGTTCCATCCAATCTAAAGCTCCCCCCCTCCCGTAAGAGAAGGGAAAAAGCCTTAGCCTCAAAGAATCCTCGAAGACATTTGTTTGTTTACTCCCCGAACACGTATCTACGAACCCCTTCACGTATTTGTATGCATTTTGACCCGGTGCCCCGTTGAAGAACCCTCATTGCTCGAGTAAATTGAGCATCACGTTGATTATTTGAAAGTTTCCTACCTTAATACGGGTGTCACGCCCCAAACTCGGGGAGCGCGACCGGAGCTCAACCGAGTGGACCCGGTCGAGCAAGCTTGTTAGACACTTACTACCCAACTCGTTTACGATCAAGAGAAGGTGCGTTCCCATTAGTTAAACAGTAGGAGGATTAGATATATAAACAATACTAATTCATTTCATTTTGTTACATCATTGACAAGTTTTAAAATACATGCATCTTATGATTTAGTGGAACAAAATCCGAAACACAATATAATACATTTGACCCTTCTAGTACCCACATACAACCCACATAATGTCTACGGAGCCTCTAAAGATACCAAAAAGAGTGGGAAGATAGTGCCGACGACAAGGCCCCGGCTATACCTCAAATACTAAAACATAGCAAAAGATATATTACAAGACCCAGAATGAAGTGGGGCTCAACGAGTTCACTGAGAAGAGGAAGCACTACTGCCTGTGATCAACACTATCTGTCACGGAACCACCTACATCCATTTAAAGATACAATGCCCCCGACAAAAGAGACATTAGTACCGTGAGTAGTACTAGTATGTATAACTAAACACCATTTCATTATAATGAATCAATACTACAAGAAGGAAGTAATCATAAAATCAATAAAAGCCTTAAACAACATCACAACTTCAAATTAAGAATCACATCAGCTTTCAAGTAAATTTCCATAACTTTAGGTTGGGACATATTTAATGTTGATACACCATCATCCATAATGCCATCGCATTCTTATGCGGAGTTCGATCACGACCCGATCGGCTGGGCCGTCTCATTTGAGACATCATCCAAAATCACACTTTCATTCTCAAATCCCAATTTCAATTTCCAGCACAATTACCACCATGTGTGCGGCAATGGTGTCCGATCACGACCCGATCGGCTAGGCCGTCTTGCCCGAGAAATTACCATTTTTCTATCAATCATCTCATTTCATACTTCTTCCGTGTTTTTCATTTCATCGGCTCTAGTGGACACAACTTTTATATCATACTTGGCACTTGGCCGCACTTCATAATTCAAGTTCTTTTCCACATTCTGCATTATTTTCATATCAACAACAACAAGGCCTTTCATTCAAAATTTTGATTACGCACGTGAGCAAATTAGAATCTAAGGCACATAGAGGCTTTTTACACGGTAAGCATAACAATCTTTGTTCGACTTTGACTTGAAGTGTAGGCATTTGTAGCACATAAGCCATATTTTAACACATCCTCAATCAATAAGATGGCATGATGAAAACACAAGAACACATATTGCACATATACTTTTCAATGCAATCGCATTCGGAATAGCAATTCCTATAATGATCAATTTGGGACTTATACTGATTTCATGGATATCAAGGGGTTCAATTCTAAGAATATGGGTTTTTAGCCATATATACCTCAATAGATATTCCTTAAATCCTACTATATTTCGGAACTCTTAGCAACTTCAATCTATTTTAGCAATATAGCAAAATTGAACCCAAAATTAGGAAAACGATCATAATTCTAGCTCATGAGCATTCTATCAAACACTATGTGTGTATTAAGATTTCATGGCCCTTGTTGGGAAAGAATACACCAACCTACACCACATTCTCTTCTATCTTTCCCTCACAACCTCTCACATACCTTAGGAACACATGCATGCAAGGTAATCACTCTCATCCCCATGAATTACCTACCAAGGGCTCATTCTATTTATATTTTGGAATTAAAAGCTTGGGTGATAGAATCTTACCTCTTGGGAAGAATACCTAGGTGCCTCTCTTGATAATCTTCAAGGTGTTTAAGCAAGAATTTAAGAACAATTGATGAAGATCACTTTCTCCCTATAGGATCCTCTCTCTCACTCCAAAATATTAGAAAAATAGGTTCAAAATGGTCCAAGGTAAGTGTTTTAATGGAACAGGTTCGAGTTTAAAAACCCCAAAATGAAGCTCCGGAACAGGATATGTGGTCGCACATGCGACCGCATAATAGGTATGCGGTCTGCAGAACGGCCGCGAAAAGTGGCCCTAAGACTAGGCTGGTCTGCTTCACTCTATGGCCATTATGTGGCCCACAGACCTGTTCTGCGGTTGCATAATGCGTCGCAGAACCTCCCTCAACAAAAGTTCAAGGGCGTTTATGCGACCAAAGTTCGGCCTGCGAAATGATTCTGCGGTCGCATAATTGGCCGCAAAATCTACCTCAAAATTGGCCAAAAGGCTGCTTTACTCTACGGCCATTCTGCGGCCCGTAGAGTGATTATGCGGCCGCATAATGGGCTGCAGAAATGCCTAATTCTGCAAAAATATTTCCTTCAATTCCCAGCGAACTGTTCAACCTAAAAAGTCCGAACCTCTACGCCTACTTCGACATCACATAATTTTGATTTTTAGGAAAAATTTTATGGGGTCTTACAATGGGGAGGGGCTATAGCACTTTCATACCCTTCATTCTGTAACACCATGTGTGGAGCCGCTCGTGGTGGAGGTGGGGGTGCGCAGGCATATTGTTATAAGGCACTCGACCTTTTCTATTGGCTTGAGGTTCAAGAGAGACCTCATCCATTTGATCATCCTCAATGTCCACATCCCCCAAAGCTATGCTTCCGAACTCATTGTTTGCCATGATTGCACTTACAATTTCTCAATACGTTAGTAACAAGGAAGGAAATGAAGATATTCCAAAAAACACACCTAAATATATAGCTAACACCATTTTTAGCCCCCCGGCGACGGCGCCAAAATTGATCTCGTCCAATTTCACACGTCAATTCAAGGTTATGAAACGGTCGATTGCAATAATAGTACCCAACAAGAGTCGGGGTCAATTTTCACAGGGAGCTACATATTGGAGTTAGGAGTATATATTGTAGTGTGTGAGTTTGGCTATCTCAATTTGCACTTCCACAAATTGGGATTGTTTTTATGTATAATTTAAAACTAAGATTGCAAGTTGAGAAATAAAACTAAAAAATTATTTTTTTTTGTTGTTTTTCAAGTTTTGTAAAAAGCCTAGGACTATGACCATCACCTAGGTGTTTGCCTAATGAGATATAAACCTTAATGTTTGTTTTATTGATCGGGGTGTATTATAGCTATCAACTTTCAATTATCCACTCAATACCTCTTGGTCAGAGAGTGATTTTGCCCAATTTGACTTTCTCAAGTCCAAATAGGTATTGCACAAAACGGTTGATAAAAGCTCAAGTCGGGTTATCACTGTATCTAGTTTGAACCCTTTAATTGGGATTATCAATCTCTCGATTGACCCAATTTCTTGTTAGCCAAGTTTTCCTAGACTAAGTCTCTCTTTCTCAAGTAGAGACTAAGTCAAATAGGCATGAAATAATGTTTGTAACCATTAATTCCAAAAATTAAAGCAAGAACAAGGCTAAATAATAAACACACAATCATAAAAAAGATATTAAATTAAACACCCACAAATTTTACACACTAGGGTTAGGTCATCACCCTAGTAAAAATCTAGCTACTCATGCTTGAAATTGAAGAAATAGGAGAAAAAAATTCTAAATAAACGCATATTGTAAAATTAAAATGATAAAATCTATGTTAAAATATCTCATAATATGAAAAACTACTAAAAAGAAGCAAAGAGAAACGATTACTGTAGTAGCTGATGTCAAAAGTTGACCTAAAATTGTGAAACTCGTCTATTTGTACAGTGCTGGAAATTTCGGACAAAAATGCCCTTCGGGAGGTTCTGCAGCCGCACAATGCCATGTGCAGTCCGCTGATTTCTTCAACTTGTAGGAATTGGAGGTTTGCGGCCGCATATTTCTGATCTGCGGCCGCGAGACATTCTTTCTGCGGTCAACATTTACATCTGCGGCCGCAACTAGGTCTTTTGCGGTCCGCACTTTTATATTTGCGGCAGTAAGGCAATTCTTCTGCGGCCGCACAATTCCTGTGCGGTCCTCACTTCTGAGGACTTGGAAGCTTGGAACTTTGCACATTATCTGAAATTTGTTCCTAGCCATCTTTTGCGGCCGCACAATTCATATGCGGACCATACTTTGCACAAAGGTCTGCTGGCCTTTCCTTCATCATCTGCGGCCGCATATGATATTCTGCGGTCCGCACTTGTGAGCTTTTGTGCCTTTTATGGCCTTGAGTTTAGTTTACTCCTTTTTGAGATGGATTTTATCTTGCGAGTCCATCTTCCAATATTCCTACAATTTAGCACATTTCATCAGTTTTCGAGAACACAATTAAACGCTTTTGGACTAAAAATAAAATAAATAAAAGGCACTAATAAGTAGTGAAAATACCCACTTATCAGGTTGCAAGTTAGGTTTTAGGAGGCTAGTTTGATAGTGTTTTATCATCGGATGCTAGTGGCTCTTGTTGTGTCATTATTACTTCCATTATGTCTGTAATGCTATGCCTTTGTTACTCCTTATTGTTGTTGCTTTTCTTTCTGTTGTCTGGTTATCACGCTGTTGGTGTTATCTTTCTGATTTCCTTTGATGTTACAGCTTTACTGTCCTTTATTATCATCGTGAGCCGAGGGTCTATCGGAAATAATCTCTTTACAAGATCTGCGTACATACTATCATGCTCAGACTCTACTTGTGAGATTTTAATAGGTTGTTGTTGTGTCCGATCACAAAAATCTGATGTTGAGATCCTTTGCGAAAAAATTAGGATTGCACCTAATAATCCATTATGAATTTTGGCAGCTAATCATTAGTAGTACACTTGAATCTTAACGCCCTGGCTATGAAAAGAGTTAGGTAGATACAGCCAATTCAAACCACACCTTCTGTCCCAATTTATATAGTGCATTTCCCTTTTTAGCTTGTTATAAAATTAATATTTTTAAAAGGCTTTTTTTTCTTTCTTAAAATATATAAAATGGTAATCCGATGTACAAGGTATTCCGTATTCACGCAGGATCCTAGTAAAAACTGCACTCAAAAAGTTATGATGTGGACAATCTAACCTAATGCAAGTACTAGTGACTATTTCCATGACTCGAACCTCAGACCTATATATCACATAGAGTTAAGCTTTACTTACTCTAAGGCTTCCAGTCCTTTTAAAATATATGTCCAGTCGAAATACATCATATAAAATGAGACGAGGGAACGGTGGCTGGTCTCAATATCATTTAAAATTGAGGTTTCCGTGAACGTACAAACGCTTCATTCCAAAAGTTGTTGTAAGGTGGTCTGTTGTTTAGAGTTACATACGAAATCCAATTCAGTAGGCCAGCCATTGACGGAAAATGGCCCACCACAAATATTTTAATTGGGTGCCTTTCCTTTTAAGGTTTCACATTGTTTTTCCACTTTGACGTCTTCCTTTTTTTTTTGTGTGGGAGTGGTGGGGATACACACATACATAATTTATGATGTCAACTTGGTAATGCATGAGTTATGGGGTGTCAAAACGAACAATTTATCGAATTTCAGTGAGTTAAAATGGATGGACGCGATGAAAGGGCTGCTAGCTCAAAGTTTGTTGCGTTGTGTAAAGATGTGTTAAGGAGTGAGTCAATACTGCCTAAAGGTGAGATGAAATGAATAACATCATTACTGTCATGAACAGCTTTTCAGCCATGCCTCATGACCCCTTGGATAGCCCCATGACGTCCTAGTAAGCCTCCCAACGCCTAGCGACATGGACGGCCCCGTGATCTTGGTCACGCAAAGTGAAAAGTGTGCATGTGTCAATATCGCCCCATCGATAGCCATCGCCAGCGCCCAACTGAAGGCAGATGCCAACAACGTCGCCCGCACATATAGCACCGCGCGCGCACAGACGTTGATGCTAAATACAAGGTTGCTGCCAACGGACCTACTTCTACATTTTAGGAATCTAAGTCATTTTCATTGTAAATATAGAGTAGTTTTACTTCATGTATTTCCATTATGTCTCTCTCGCTTAGTTAGGTCAACTCCTGTAACTTTAGTTTATTCATTCTAAGCATTATTAGGGGGATCAAGCAATCAAACTTTCAAACAAGCAAATAATTCTTTGTACTGGTGTCTCTTCCCCTGGACACCGTGTTGATTTTCTATTATAGCTTTCATTAATGCAATCAAGTTTTCTTTCATTTTCAATTCTCTTTTATGTTCTATCAATTGCTCTTGACGTTGATTTTTTCATACGGTACTGACAATCTCATCTAGCGTACGGAGGGGACCCCAGTTGGTGGATAGTAACTGCACGAACATCGGTTGCTTAGCCTTACGTCGCCCTTCTAAGGAATCTCAGGAAGGCACCACGAATAGTTGGTATCAGAGCCTAGGCTCGACATCAGGTGATGGAACACATTGCCATTACCACCATTTCCGACCATAATGAATCATAGGCATCATATTGCTTCCCTTGAAGAGACGGTTGACGTATTATAATCCATCGTGGATATGATGCCCGATCTAAGAACCAGCCTAGTGCAAAAATTGGACGACCTAGAGCGCAGGATGCGGCAGGCCGAAGGTGACATCGTGAACATCAATCGCGACTTTGAAGGAGATCGGGAAATGATAGCCACAGAAACAACTGAATATTTTGGTAAATTCGAGGGCCTCCAACAGGAGCGGACCGAGACAGGGTGACTGCCAAGCAACAAATTAGACAACTTGATGGGCCAACTCAATGTTTCCAACGCTTCACTACAAGGTCTACTTCGAGGAGGCAAAAATCAGATTAGGGTGATGGGAATCTCGCCCCTGTTCCACAAAAGCTGACGATTCCTGAGCCAAAAATCCAAAATTGGGGCTCGAAATGCCAAGGAAGTGGAGAACTTCATCTTCGACATCGAATAATAATTAGATGTCGTGGGGGAGTTAGAAGTAGCAAAAAAAGGTAGCAACTACTGCCATGTATCTTCAGGGTGATGCTAAACTCTGGTGGCAGGTGAAATACGAAGCCATTAGGGCCCGTGAGGATACTCTTGAGACATGGTCAGAGCTCATCCATACGCCTACAGTTCTTCCCCAAAAATATTGAGTACAATGTGCGGAGAAAGCTTCGGGAGCTCCGCTAGACCAAGTCAGTACGAGATTACGTGCGGGAATTCTCCGAACTCATGCTGAACATACGAGATATAGGGGCCAAAGAAAAACTCTTTACATTCCTAGAAGGTTTGAAACCTTATGCCTGTATGGATCTGCAAAGACAAAGGGTAGACACTTTACAATCCAAGCAGCGGAATGCCTTGGGGACTACCAAGTGGAAGCTCGGAAGGATAGGCCTCAACCGCTTGTCCACATTGGATATAGAGGGGGCCAGCCCAACAATGGTGGTCCTAGCAGAAGTGGAGGAGACCAGAGTGTAACCAAATCTAAGGCTCCTTCCTCTGGCAGCAATAGTGTTGTGTCTCACAACAATGATCGGGGAAGGAAGCCCTTTCAGGATGTTGTCATTGCGGAGGGATGCAATGGAACAATGAATGCCCATAGGCACAAATGAATGCCCATCAGACTTCTGATGATAGGTAAGGATGACAACACAGATGATGCTGACCAGAAAGAACCAATCGGTGCCTTCAACGCACTCATTTCTTCTATCTGAAGCCTTAGCCGGGACTAGTGACGATATACATAAGAAGAAGGACACATGCCCAACCACCAAGAAAGGGAAAGCGAAGGAGGATGAGAGGCCTTCTCTTAACCAAGAGAAGAACCTGATGTTCATCGAGATGAAAGTTAATGGCAAGCCCATTCGGGCGATGATAGACACAACCGCTACTCACAACTACTTAGACTCAACTAAGGTAGAGTGCCTTGGTCTATTCGTGGCAAAGGGTTAGAGGTCGTGTCAAGGCTATCAACTCCCCGCCTCATACTGTGGATGGAATAGCCAAAATGGTGCCAATGAAGCTTGGGCCTTATGAAGGAAAAGTCAACTTGCATGTGGTGATCATAGATGACTTTGAGCTGATAGTTGGGTTGGAATTCATGAGGTAAACTAACACCATTCCTGTACCTTATGGCGACATGCTACTGATGATGGAAGAAAACGGGGCCAAGCTCTACATTATCCCATCACAACCATAAAGATGATCGGTGAGAACATCTCGACCTTGCAGTTGAAGAAGGGAGTCAACAGACATGAACTTACGTTCCTGGTACCCTCTGTGTTGAAGATATAGAACGCTCTCGGGTCCTATTCATACACCCGTGAAGGGGCTGCTAAAGGAGTTTGAAGACGTCATGCCATAGGACATGCCAAAGCAACCTTTGCCTAGGCGCAATGTGGACCATGAGATTGAGTTGGTGCCGGGTGTGAAGCCGCCCTCCAGGGAACCTTACAAAATGTCACAACCCTAGCTCGCGGAGCTTCAGAGAAGTTGATGGGGACACGGGGATCACTATGCTTGCTAAGCCTATTTATGGATCCCCTATGCTATTCCAAAAGAAATAGGACGACACCTTACGACTCTGTGTGGATTATCGGGCCCTAAACTAAATCACCATGAAGAACAAGCACCCTATCCTGATAATGGCTGACTTGTTTGATAGATTGGGTGGTGCTGCAGTATTCACCAAAATAGACCTGAAGACAGGTTACTAGCAAGTCCGAATTGCTGAGGGAGATGAACACAAGACAACTTGTGTGACAAGATATGGGTCGTACGACTTCCTGGTCATGTCATTCGTCTTGACTAATGCTCCAGCCACATTTTGCACCCTGATGGACCAAGTCTTCTGAGAGTACATTGACGAATTTGTAGTGGTCTACTTGCACGACATTGTGGTATATAGAAAAATATTTGAGGAACACCTGTGAAAGGTCCTAGACCGACTTCGGCATCACACCTTATATGTGAAGCTATCCAAGTGCTCATTTTCCTTAAAGCAGATTGACTTCCTCGGACATATTATCGAGGAATGACGGATCAAGATGGACCAACAACAGATTCAAGGTGTCACAGATTGGCTGCCACCTAAGGATATCCGCGCCTTGAGGGCGTTCCTTGGCCTATGCAACTTTTACAGGCAATTTGTGAAAAATTACTCTCTGATTTCCGTGTCATTGATAGAACTCCTAAAGAAATTCACACCTTGGGATTGGGGTTCCACGCGAGCGGAGGCCTTCAATGCATTGAAAGCGGCTATGTCTAGTATCCCCGTCTTGGCCCTTCCTGATTTGGGCAAGCCATTCGAAGTACCAATGGATGCCTTTGAATATGCTTTGGGAGGAGTCTTTCTACAAGTGGGGCATCCAATTGCGTACGAGAGATGGAAGTTGAAGGATGCAGAATGACGCTATGCTGCTCACAAAAAAGAATTATTGGTTGTTGTTCATTGCTTACACCTTTGGAGGCACTATCTACTAGGAACCCCGTTCGTGGTCAAGACAGAAAACACAGTTGTTAGCCATTTCATGACCCAACCAAAGCTGAATGGACAACAGGCCAGGTGGCACGAACTCCTAGGGAATTTTACTTCAACCTGGAGTACCAAAGTGGGAAGACTAACCAAGTTGTTGATGCGCTCAGTCGAAGGGCTGATTTAGCATCGGTGTGCCTACTCGACACCCTATGGGGAAGCAAAGTGTCCACCATTATAAGAGACCAGATACAAGATCTACTCCCAAAGGATCCTACTGCACAGTATTTGGTCGATTTGGTAGGACATGGCAAGACTCGCCAGTTCTACATGGAAGATGGGTTCCTAAAGGTGAAAGGAACCAATTTTATGTTCCCAAAAGAGGAGATTTGAGAAAGATCTTCTGATGGAATTCGATGATACTTTGTGGGCCGGTCATCCAGGAAAAAAATGCACCATGGTGTTGTTACTCCATGATTATTATTGGCCTCAAATGGCTGATGATGTTGCTCAGTATGTGAAGACTAGCCTAGTATGTACGAAAGGCAAGTCAGATCGCTTGACACAAGTGGGACTTTTGGAGCCATTGCCTGTTCCATAGAGACCTTGGGAAAGCGTTTCACTGGATTTCATTACTGGATTGCCCAAGGTTGGTGATATTACAACTATCTTCGTCATGGTAGTGGTAGATCGATTTTCCAAGCATGCTACATTTATAGCAACCCCAATATATATATATATATATATATATATATATATATATATATATATATATATATATATAACACAACTCAACTCTTCTTATCTCATGTTGTCAAATGTTGGGGTCTGCCTAAAGACATCATTAATGATCGCGACTCTCGCGTCACTAGAAACTTTTGGACTCGACTCTTTAAGTGTATCAAGTCCAAATTGAGCCACAATTCAAGTTTTCATCCGCAATCGGATGTCCAGACGGAGCGATTCAATGGTATGATGGAGGAATATCTCCGCCATTTTGTTACCGGATTGCAGGAGAATTGGGTGAAACTTCTGGATGCTGCTTAACTGTGTTTCAATTCACAAAAGAGCTCTAATACAAATAAAAGCGCTTTTGAAATTATTACCGGACAACAAATTCTACTCCCATACACTGCGAATGTACCAAACATGTCGAAATCTCCTCGAGCTGCTATCTTCTCGAAGGAATAGAAGCGAAATTTAAAGATAGTGCAGAACTATCTTGTCAAATCCCAAAAGTGGATGAAAAACACGTTGATGAAAATCGTCTCTTTGTTGAATACCACGTAAGAGACAAGGTGGTTATGAAAATCCCAAAGCGGTACTTGTTTGTAGGGGTCCATAACTCTCACCTATTGCAAAAGCACATTGGACTCTTGTACACTGAGAAGCGCATTGGGAAAGTTGCATACTAAGTTGATACCCCGGCCAGGTGGAAGATTCATCTAATCTTTCATGTCGGCATTCTGAAACGTTTTCGAAAAGACAGAGGTTCCTTCACAGAGCCAACTCACAGTACCTAGTATTTGAGGCCCTAATTCAACCGGGAAAGGCTTGTAGAAGCTATTCTCGATGATCGAAATTCATGCTTCAAGGAAACATCACCAAGAATTCTTAGTGAAATGACAGGGTTGTGATATAGAGGAGAATAATTGGGAGAGGGGAACAAACCTCAAAGCCTACAGTAGGCTGATCGATGATTATCTTGCAAGTAAGGAGCCGAGGACGTTGCCAACTCAGGTGGGGGAGAAAATCATGGGTGGATTTCCAGTCATGCCCCATGACTCCCTGGACACGCCCCATGGTGTCCTGGCAAGCCTCCTAACGCCAAGCGTCATGTACGGCCACGTGGTCTTGTCTGCACAAAGTGATAAGCGTGCATGTGCCTATATCTCCCTACCGATAGCCCTTTCCAGCGCCCATCCATAGGGAGATGCCAACAGCGTCGCGCGCACAGATAGCACCACGCGCGCAAACTCTGATGCTAAAGACAAGGTTGATGCCAACGGACATGCTTCCACATTGTAGAAATCTAAATCATTTTCATTGTAGATATATAGTAGTTTTACTTTTGATAGGTTATGTGTCCTGTTATGTTTGATGATCTAACAAACTTAATAATAAGAACTAGATGAGGAACCAATTTCACATCCTCAAAGTGCTCAAGAACAACGAGTCTCAAGACTGGGACATGTTCAAACGTTCAGAGTCAAAGAAATAACAGAGGGAGCAACTGGACACCAGTTCCCTTGCTGACTGTACCGGTCAACTACCCACAGTTGTAAAGTCTCTACAAGTTTTCCTCTGTACACACGCAACAATGCAAATAGTGCGACAGTTACTTTGTGGGGAATGCCCTTGTACCAGATATGCTTGCATCATCCAAGTAACATCACTTGTGTAATATTAATGTGAAGCAAAGGAAAAATAACACCTGCACATTCCAGAATTAACCAATCTTTCTCTCAAGTGTGTTGCCAACCTGAAAGTGACTTTCAGTGCTTCAAGAACAGAGAACATCATAACGAAGGACCAGTTTCTTGCAATGAGTCATTACATGTCCTTAGTTATGTTGTACCTTTGTTAAAGTGTTTTACTTGTAATTCCTACTTAGCTTAGCTAGAAGCATTATGTAGGAAACCTTTTGTAAAATTATAAACATTGTGTTTGTGTCTTGACTAGAGTTAGTCGAGTTGTGAGCTTTGTAATAGAGTTATTACAAAGATGCTTGTAATAGAGTTATTACAAGTGGGTGAGGGATTAAGAGTTTAATTCATAGGTTACAATAAGTTGTAATCTAAAGTTGCTCGATTAGTGAAGTTGAAATCCTATAGTGTAGGTTGTGGTTTTTAATCCCGTGAGCTAGGAATCTTCCACGTAAAACTCTGCCGCGTCATTTACTTATCTCTTTGTGTGTGTTATGTGGGAACTGATAGAGAACCCAGTTCTCTATACAGTTTGGTGGACTAAGTTTCTATCAACTTTATATATTTTCATTATGTGTCTCTAGGTTAGTTAGGTCAAGTTCTGTAACTTTGGTTTATTTTTTTAAGCATTATTAGGGGGATCAAGCAATCAAACTTTCAAGAAAGCAAACACTTCTCTGTACTGATGTCTCTCCTCCTTGACACCATGTTGCTTTTATATAATAGCTTTCATTAATGCAATCAAGCTTTCTTTCATTCTCAATTCTCTTTTCTGTTCTCTCAATTGCGCTTCACATTGGTTTTCCCGTATGGCACTGACAATCTTGTCTAGCATACGGAGGGGACCTAGTTGGCGGATAGTAACTGCACAAACATCAATTACTTAGCCTTACGTTGCGCTTCCAAGAAATCTCAGGAAGGCCCCGCGTAACATACATTCGTCAGTCTGAAGTTTCGAGTTTAAACCCTGAGAATGAAGTGATTTTTGATAGGAATCATTTTCCCCTTTAATTGACTCTGTGTGACACGAACTTTATTAGTCTGATCAATGGGTTTTGATATTGAATGGTTATTTAAACAAGAAGAATTAACCTAAATAGTCGTCCAATCAATAACTTAAACTTAAAATAATCGACAGATGTATAAATATATACATAATATGTGTATAATTATATATATCAGTGTATGATTTATATACATCGATTAGAAAAAGTAAATAGTTGATATGACTGACCCTTTGGGTAAAGATCCTTTAAAACAAGAAAAGGTGTCATCAAATAACAATAGACCATGGCCGTTATATCTTCTTCATAACCCACACACTAGGTTCAATTTACAAGTTCTTCATAAATTAATTGCAATATTATATTGTCACAATTAGCAACCACGATTCCAGGAGGACAGCCCAAACAAGTTGGCCCCTCCTCATGCCCACATGCAACAGCATTCTTTATATTTCTGGAGGGCCACATTTTAAAAGTAATAATATGCTTTTTTTCAAAATTAACTTTCATATTGGACTGATAATGAAATGTTTGATTAGAAGGGAAGTCATGGATAAGAGAATAATCATCGCCTTTTACGTTCTAATCGAACAATTATTTGTCTTCTTTTAGAAGTCATTAATTGGTCCATTTATTTCAGAAAAGTACTTATTAAAGTTCTTTTAATAGTTGGGGCCAACAATAATTTCATAATAGCAAAAATCCAAATTATCGAGTAATGACTATTTAAATGATAAACGAACACTTACTCCCTTTGATCTATTTTAATTGATATTTTAGTTGTTTTCACGTATATTAGGTACCGCGTGTTGCGTGTGTATCTATATTACAATCAAATTTTTTATAAAATCACATAAATATTATTAAAAATATCTTGATATAGAATTTACACTAAATGAAATAGTTAACTCCTGAAAATATGAATGTTAATTAGTTTAACTAATTCTATAAGAAAAGAAGCGTCACCCCACAAAGTCTTGATATGTCTTATTGAATTTCGATATATGGGCTTTGTATTTAGTTTAAAAGCTCAGAATAAGCACAATATTAACTTGTATTAGCATTACTCACGGAAGTGTATGTAAGTAAGTCTTAATCTCAAAACTTCTTTATAGGAAACAACTTAAAAGATTAAGCTGAATGTAACATGCTTGTATTATTCTAAAAAAATGAGAAATAAAGAGGATATCACAATTATATACGGAACCATAAATATGCTATAGTTTTATCTATTATTCAATATTAAATAATTTTTGTATGTATAATGTTTTGAAGAAATAGTACATCATTGAAGGATAAATATGATCTATCAACGTTACAAAAAGATATGTTCATCCATAAATAATTGTTTGTATTATAAT